>JBBBDQ010000203.1:1247500-1250000 GCA_037127315.1 Ascarosepion bandense | reverse complement strand
ATCTACTGACATCACGAACTGAACATATGCTAAGGAATTGGATGAGCAAACATTCGAGAAAACCACTCTCCCATGAATAACTTACCTGTCAGGACGCTACCAGTATGTAGCCAACACCCTCCGTCTTCGTGAACCTTGAGTCAATAAGATTTATAATAAGTTAGGTATGAAAGCCGCATATATGCGTGAAGGCGTGTGTCGTACGCGACTGCCTATATTGCACTCGGCTTTTTAATATGTGTGTGTGGACTCAACAAAATTTCATTTCATTTACTAGCAACGATTAGTTCGGAAAACTGCTGTCGTCGTACCGGCTTCCTGTTTTGCAATAATAACTTTAAAAAAAAATTGTTTTTATTGAAAGAACGAAAGATACAATTCGTAGAAATAGTAGTTCAACTATTACTACCGTTTCAGCTTGACGTTCCAACTCTAGTGGTACTAATTATACATATATACATACATATATACATATATATACATACACACATACATATATATATATATATATATATATATATATATATATATATATATATTCACGCACACACACATACACACATATATATGTATATATATTTATATTGTATATAATTAGTCGTTTCGAAGGCATATACTGTTTTGTATATATTTCTTTGCTGCGTCTAGCTTAATTTGAGTACAAGGCTATAGTTATGGGGCACTTAGTGAGAATCGAACTGTCGGACTAGACTCGGCTATTAATCATTATCCTACGCCGAGTGGACCAACGTACCGGCGGTTTTGTGTAAGAAGAAAAATTTCAAAAAATAATGGCAAATTTGGAAGTCTGAAAAGAAAAAAAAAAGGAAGAAAATAAGATCAAAGAGAATGGAAGAAAAAAAGAGCCTACGGAAAAACAAGGAGGAAAGAGACAAAAGAAGCGTTAAAATAAACAAATAAGTAAAAAAAAAAAAAAAAAAGAAAGAAAGCAGGAAAAAAAACTCAAAGAAAAATGTCTGGTGAAACGAACTAAAGTAAGAAAACCTTCAAGCGAAAAGGAATTTAATGCATCGCTCTTTTTTTAACCCCGATAAAAAGCAACAACAGGTAGGTCAGTCTATCTATCTATCTATCTATCTATGTTTTAATATTAGAGAAATTTCGTAAGAAGGATTGTTATACTCTTCCTTGTCCGTGGTAGTGTGCGAGTATATATCGAATACTTCTTTTTTTCTTTTTTGGAAACATTTCGATTTTTTAACTACTACTGCTGCTACATATTGTCTCGGCTTTAAAATGACAACCGCCCAATCATCGTTTATCATGAGACGATTGAATGCAAAATGAAGAGAGAAAGGAACAAGAACAAAGTTGGTCGTAATTGCATTTGTTTGCTGAATTCGGTTTTTGTTTCTTCTCGTTGTCACATAGAATTTGTGTAAAGGCTGCCGGTTTCGCTTCGTTGTGGCCTCGTTTCACACACACACACACACACACACACACACACACACACACACACACACACTCACTCTTACAGAGAAAGTGTTTCGTCATATTACGTTTCATTGTTTATTGACCTCGCAGTGAGTGAAAGGAACGAGGCACATACACACACATCTACAGTGACACATATGCGCTTGGGATACGTTTTAATGAGATGCTTAACGAGCCCGTTTAGCAGACAATTTACCGAATGCAGTGAGTTCGATTCTCGTGAGTGTCCCGACAATATAGTCGTGTCCTATAAAACACCAACTATCAATAACATACAAACGTTCAAATAAATACACAGCATATATAGGTATACACAAAATTGCACACATACATGCATGTATGTGTACTAAGTGCTTCATTTAGTGTGATGGTTAACAAGACTGTATTACTGACTAATTTTAAATGTAATAAATTCAATTCTTACAAGTCAAGTGGCAATAAATTTTTGTGGTATTTTAAAGTACAATTATTAATCACACACACACATGCACACACACATATAGTAACACACGCACACACACGCATACACACACATATATACACACACACGTACACACATATACTCACACACGTATACACACACACGCATACACACATATATACACACACGCACACAAACACGCACACGCACACGCACACACACACACGCAACGCACGTACACATATATACACACATATACACACACATATAGGCACACACATACACACACATATATACACACGCACGCACACACATACACACACATATATACACACGCACACACGCACATACACACACATGTATACACACACGCACACACATACACACGCATACACACACATATCTATATATATATATATATATATATATATATATATATATATATATATATATAGATATAAGGTCGTTGAAAAGCAACTCCCGATTTTATATATGAGTAGCCAGCCAGCAGGGGTCCTGACTTAACACACTGTGCTTCCCCCCCCCCCCCGGGGTTTGGTTAAAGAAGCATGTCTACTATAATAAACCAAAACTTTGGATGATCTTAAAAGGCGAATACCAAAA
>JBBBDQ010000203.1:1162500-1245000 GCA_037127315.1 Ascarosepion bandense | reverse complement strand
ACATGTCGTAGGTCAATGCACAACTCGAAATTAAGTTTCATAGAAACAAGTAAAACAAATATTAATTGTATGATTTGCATGTGCTCTCTGTTATCACTTAACAGACGTATACTCAATTATTAAATGATATATATATATATATATATATATATATATATATATATATATATATGAGAGTGTGTTTGTTAATAAATTTTGTGCTTAGATTAATCAAACACATGGCCCGCTGGCAAAGAAAAATGTAAGCCAACCTAATTTAGGAAAAATTCGTCTTGTTAAAAGCCTGCTTTTTCCCGCGACTCGAAAAACTACTGGTGACATCAGGAAAGGCGCTAATATCTTTTCCACCGTACACGGTTGTAAAGTACACCAACCTGCATGTATATACGTATTTATTTCTGTTTGTGTAAGTGTGTTATAGACTGTAACCTGGCTGACTCTACATATATTAATGCTTAAAAATATTTATTTAAGAATGGCCTTGAAACTTGCAAGAGCGAAATATACGATTTGGCGTCACACACACACACACATATATATATATGTATATATATATATTACGGAAATTAACGAAGATTAACGAAACTGGTTAAAAACAACCGACAATTTGAAATGATTATATATATATATATATATATATATATATTTTTTTTTTTTTTTTTTTTTTTCATTTTTAAACGAGTTCTTTCGCTACCCAGCTTTCTACTATGAGTGGTGTCTTCAGGCGATTTTTAATAACAATTAATAATTAATGACAATTTTTTTATTAAAAATCGCCTGAAGACACCACTCATATTAGAAAGCTGGGTAGCGAAAGAACTCGTTTAAAAATGAAAATATATATATATATATATTGATTGAAAAGTAACTCCCTATTTTATGTATGACTGGCCAGCTAGAAGTCCTGTTTTTTTCTTTCGTGTTGGTAAAATGAGAAAGTCTCCTTTATGAAACCAAGTGTTCGGTATAACTTGAAAAACGAATACAAGAAGTTATTCCTTGCATACTACAAGAGTTCCTGGTGAAATTAGTTGACGCGGTTCCTGGCTGACACGAGAAGCTGATAGCGAAATCTGGCGCTCATATCAAATCCAAAATAAATCCTCCTTACTAAACGTCTTTTCTCGCATATCCGTTTCTTGTACATGTTAGAGATAATAAATGAATTATTACTATTTTTAAATATGGAGTTACTTTTCAATCAACCCATATATATATATATATATATATATATATATATATATATATATTTTAATTCAGATACTTTAATCCAAGCGAAAAAAGCAGGAAGGTAAATTCCAAAAACCCGATCCTAATTAATATTAAGAAAATTTATTTTAATATTAAAAAATGATACAGGAAGAGAGCTCCATGTAATAAAATATTACAGAGTAAATATAAATTAAAAAAGGATTAATTCAATGATGTTGAATGACCATTTCGATAGGAAATCCCCCACGGGGGATAACACATCACCTCAGCAACAGAAAAATCCTTTCAGAAACCCTTTTTTCTGAAAGGATTTTTCTGTTGCTGAGGTGATGTGTTATCCCCCGTGGGGGATTTCCTATCGAAATGGTCATTCAACATCATTGAATTTATCCTTTTTTAATTTATATATATATATGCGGACTTGAGTATATTTGCGTGTGTGCTTGCACGTACATGCGCGTGTGTATGTGTGATTATAACGAGGCGCCACACGAGAGTCAGTTAGCTTTGGGCGATCATGTCTCGAAAGAGACATGACTGACTGCGCAGAAGATTATCCTACAGTAAGTTGCCATTGCTTTCTGCGGTAGACTGGTTGCCATTCAAGGCTATAGAACCCAATCTATCCTATTATTTAACCCATAACTGGAGGAAAGAGACGAATTAATACCTTTTCCCAAGGGTATTCGTGCGTAAGTGAATGCAAGAAATTCAACTGGAATTTGAATTCAACATGTGGACATATTAAGAAAAATAATGACCCAAGGTTTAGTTTCCACCGTTACCTTCCAAGCCATTCTATTATAAGTCTTTCAAATGTGTAGCGGCAAAATTCTGTTTGCCCGTGCTGTTCAAATTTTCCGAAATTCGTATGGTCAAACACACACACACACACACAATTATTATTTTTATTTATTTATTTTTTAAATCGCTCTACCCAACAAAAAAGGCAATAAAGTCATTAAGACCAAAAGATTCACTAAGAACTTGAGAATATGAGAAAAAAAATACGCACAGATTAATAAGAGAGTGATGACAACGTCGCACTTGTATTTATCTTCCGCCAGGGCTTCACCCTCAACATGTAGGCCCACATCAAGAGCCTTGAGGAGGTAGTGCTGACATGGGTAAAGACCGTGTCTGCTGGAAGACCCTATATCTAACAACAAGACTCTGCACTATCCCTCGCAAGCAAGAGATCCTAGTTATGGCTGTCAGACAATTTCTGTGACATCACCCCTTAAATCTGGCCACCTCGCTCCCCAGACTTTAACCCGCTTGATAATTATGTGTGAGACGAAGTTGAGCGAGATACCAACAAAACTCCTTGTAACACCAAAGATGCACTGAAAGCAAGAATTATGGCAGCATTCCTTAACTTAAACAAGGAGACCGAAAAATGTCGTTGAAGCAAATCTCAATTTTATTGAATAAATTTACTAATTATTATTTCAATATATTTATTGTGCAATTTTGATAAATATATCTTAAAACAAGATCTCAGTGTTATGTTTAATTTTGCTTAATCTAAATGACAATTTATCCTAGTTTGTCTCTGTCTCTCTTTATATATATATATATATATATATATATATATAATAGTAAAATAATGATTACTAATGCTAGTACATTCCACAAATATTTACTTTTAAAGAGTGCTCAATACAAAAATAGAGCATAAATATATGGTAATTATTATTATTATTATTATTATTATTATTATTATTGTTGTTGTTGTTGTTGTTGTTGTTGTTGCTGTTGTTGTAATTACCATAGATAGAGAGATAGATAGATTACTGGCCCAAATTCAATGATACGACTTCCAACGCTGGAGTCCCCGTTCATAGTACTACATGGCATAGGTCAATGCACAACACGAAATTAACTTACATATTAAAACAAGTAATAATTGTATAAATTTTACTCTTAGCACGTGCTTTAAATGTTATGACTCTCAAAGACGCATTGTCAATTGTCAGATCTTTATATATATATATATATATATATATATATATATATATATTATGCTCTTATTACAATTGAGCTCTCTAGAGAAGAAAATTTTTAAAAGTTTCCACTTCTGCGATAAAACCATTACTCTTCAGAAATGAATTGAGTTCTTTCGGTGACTGGCGTGTGTATACACTGCTTATGTACAACACGTTAAAATTTCGCTTCTCTGATTCTATGCGCCTATGGCTTAGGATGGTAGCGACTCCGACTGACACCAAATCGGTCGAGTTTCGATCCCGGCCAGAAGCAAGTGGATGTGTCTAGCCACACTGATGAGCTGTCATACAGCGAAACAGGCTTGCATGTGGATGACTAATATATATATATATATATATATGTGTGTGTGTGTGTGTGTGTGTGTATGGGCGTGTATTTGTTAATGAGTTTGGCGCTTAGATTAGTGAAACACGTGGTTAGCGGACAAGAAAAGAAAGGTAAGGAAGCCTAGTTAGGAAAATACTCCATTTGAAAATCCTGACTTTTATCGGGGGCCCGACATCAGAAAAGGCGTCGACATCTCTGTCATTGTACACAACTGCAAGGTACACCTATTTATGTGTTTGTCTATTTGTGCGTGGGCGTGTGCGCGTGTCTGTGTGGGTTATAAACAATAATTTGGCTGCCACTACTTATTTTAAGGCTTAAAATATATATTGTAAAAATGGCCTTGAAACTTAACAAGACCAGAATATACGATTTGACATCATATATATATATATACGTGTGTGTGCGTCTGTGTGTGTGTGTGTGTCTGTGGTTGTGTGTGTGTGGTTGTGTGTGTGTGGGCTAGATAAAGACAGTAAGAGAGAGAGACAGACAGACTGACAGCGGCAGATCTGGAATAACTATTGAGATATTTTATGCATATAAAATTCTAACATATTTTAAAAAAAACATACTCACAGCTTCAAACTCACGCACACACACACACACACACACACACACACACACACACACACACACACACACACACACACACATACACCCCCTCACACATATATATATATGTATGTATGTATTTTAAGGGAAATGGAAAATAAATTTCGATAATATGAGATAAAAAGTACTTGAGAAACAACAAAATATAGATTTATTGTGGGGTAGCCAACATTATAATGTTTCGGTTGTTATAACCATCATCAGGGTTTATATTATTACTACTTGTGTGAAGTTTTTGGGTATTACAACCTGTTAATTTCAAACATTTTTAAATTTATTCACAGGCCGTAACACCCCAAAACTTCACACTAGTAATAATACTATAAGCCCTGATGATGGTTATAACAACCGAAACATTATTATGTCGGCTACCCTACAATTAATCCATATTTGTCGTTTCTCAAATATTTATTTTATTTTTTTATCTCACATATATATATATATATATATATATATATATATATATATATATATATATATATATATATTCTTGGAAATTTGCAGTGTTTGTGGTCGGGATTGATCGTTTGTGTATATAAACACATTATGTGATGATATTTTAAGATTTGAAACTCCTATCCATCATACCATGTTGATTTCTATGTTTACTTTCCATAGTCGCGCACGCGCACACCCACACCCACACCCACACACGCACACGCACACACACACGCACACGCGCACACAAACACGCACACGCACACGCGCACACACACGCACACACATACACACACATACACACACACATGCACACACGCACACACACATGCACACACACACGCACACAAACACGCACACGCACACGCGCACACACACGCACACACATACACACACATACACACACACATGCACACACGCACACACACATGCACACACACACGCGCACACACACACGCACACACACATGCACACACACACGCACACGCACACGCACACACAAACACACACACGCACACACACACACAAACACACATACATGCACACACACACACGCACGCACACACGCACACACATACACACACACACATACACACACACATGCACACACGCACACACGCATACACACATGCACACACACACACACACGCGCGCGCGCACACACACACACGCACGCACACACACACACTTCTGTCTACTTGCACACATATGTAGACACAAAGTTGGGTCATCTAGTTTGTAGAGTTGACACAGTTCTTAGGCGACTGTTAACCTGAAATCGTCGCAGCCAGCAATGTCCTTTTTGTGATTAATGGTCAAGGGCCGGGTTAAGTGCATTGACAAGGACGGTAATTATGTTGAAAAAAATATATTTGCGATCTGAAATGACTTCTTTTTCATTAGGCTACAGATGTATTGGCAAACTCACGTATCTTCTTTCATGCGTCGAGTCCCTTCAGAACGAAATCGATTATGACCTCCACATCTTCCCGTTTTTTGGAGTTCTTAATAAGTTTTGTCTTGTTATTACTCACAATCCCGGTTCTGCCATCCATTTGCTCAAGACCATCAAGTATGTCACGCGCTGATTTCTCCTGTCCCTCTTTTCCTCTATCCATCCTGTGAGTGTCAGATTCTCCAAGCCTTCCTTCCCGTAAAGATATAAACGTTTTTATCTATCCTTAACGAGTTGCCTACCATTAATTTAGAAGAGCTGGATTGTTTATTTATAATCCGACATTTTTTATTACTTAAACGGAGGGTCTACTCAAATACGAATATATACCCTAAAAATAATGTTTAAGTAATTAAAATCTGTCGGATTAATTAATAAAAATCTATCTCCCCCACCCACATATATATATATATATATCAGTCAAGTGCCATACGTGATACACGCTTGGGCGATCATGTCTCAAAAGAGACATGACTGACTGGGCTGAAAATTATCCCGCAGTAGGTTGCCATTGCTTTCTGCGGTATATTGGTTGCCAGCCGAGGCTATAGAACCCAATCTGCCTTATTATTTAGAATAAATAAATTTTAAATAATAGAACATATTCTATTATTTAACCCATAACTGGAGGGAAGAGGCGGATTAATACTTTTCTCAAGGGTATTTGTGCAAGTGAATGCAAGGAATTCAGCTGGAATTCGAACACGACTTGAGCGATTTGTCGCTCCGAGTCGATATCCATTGCACCACAACGCACATCCTCTCTCTCTCTCTTTCTCTCTATCTCTCTCTCTTTATATATATATATATATATATATATAGTCGCAAGATAATAAAACTTACATTCTCACTGCTAATGTTAAATCTGTCTATAAAACTCACAGACACTCATTAATCAACCATCTTCACTACCCACACCACTTTCTTCAAAATTCTAACGGTCAATCCACAAGACTTGTTCCCTTATCACTAATACCCACCAACATCCCACACACAACTGACCAAATATAAGAAAAGAGGCTTTCCATTCCTGTCCTGATGAGACATTGTAGTTTCAATGTCGAAACAAATGTACAATTGTAGTGGATATATAAAAAATATTCTCTATATGTTATAAATATAATTTATAATAAATATTCACAGCTCTATATATTATATATCGAGCACTGTTTTGGACGTTGTAAAAAAAGTTTCTTCGTTCTGTATTACTCGGATATATATATATATATATATATATATATATATATATATATATATATATATATGAAAAAAATTAAAATGCAATTGAAAAGAAATTGAAAGGTGTCTTTAAGAATTTTTATTTAGAGTTAGAATATGTGTTTATGTTTCGCATCTCTCTCTCTCTATATATATATATACATATATATATATATATTAAAGTATCTCTCTCTCTATATATATATTAAAGTATCTCTCTCTCTCTATATATATATATATATTAAAGTATCTCTCTCTCTATATATATATATATATATTAAAGTATCTCTCTCTCTATATATATATATTAAAGTATATCTCTCTCTCTCTATATATATATATATTAAAGTATCTCTCTCTCTATATATATATATATATATTAAAGTATCTCTCTCTCTCTCTCTCTATATATATATATATATATATATATATATATATATTAATTATACTTTGGAACGTGTATAAACTACTACAAAATTGTACATTTTGAAAGAAGAGTGTCTCATCAGGTAATAATGATGGTAATATTATTATATTATGACCATCATTATTACCTGTCGGTGATTCTGTCTGTGGCCGATGGGCGCTTGTTCGAATAAGACAGATTTTAGCGTGTTATATAAATGACCCCAAGCAGTTGTTTGCTGAGAGAATGAGACAGCGCATAGCTGACCGCAAGTTCGGCTCCAAGGACTATTGGCGGTTATGAAAACGGGTGCTGAACAATCCTCTCTATCTCTATCTGAATTTGAGGTCCTCACATCATCAGCGGACAAGGCCGAGTACTTTGCTCGCAGATTCTCATACAACTGACATTTAACTCTAATATACAGATCGTCTAATCAAATACAAGAAACCACTTAAAATAATGTTTAAGTAATAAAAATTTTATTTTGTTTTTAATTTTTTTTCGATGTAAAATAAAGTAAAAACACACGACAATATTTACTTATAAACATTTCCAGCAATCGCTTAATGAAACTCGAAAACTATTGTTAGTGGGATTTTTATCAGATTTAATCCTTACTAAATGCATTTGTATGCCTAGTGTCAGACGTAAGTAAGCTTTAGGAATAGAAGTGAGGGTTTGGCGTAGGGAATCGCTTAGCAAACTTTTTCAGCTTATCGTGGGACCTAAATTTTTCTAGATTTGCACAAGAATGAATTTTAGAATTAAAAAACGCGTTCAAAGTGAATGCCTGACTGTTTATCGAATGCAAATTCATTTGATAAAAAATTAAAACACTATAAAATATTTTCGCAGAAGAGTTAAGTATGATTTTCGTTTTGACAGAAGATTCTTTATTTAAACTAATCTTAAGAGTTGCCCAAGTTTACACGAACTATTAATTAAATTTAAACTCGTCTTGCTAAATAGAATCAACATATTTTTGCTGTGAATACCTTCCTTTTATTATCAAATGTAGAAAATCAATTTAATTCATATTAATTCTTTAGACGCAGTATATGAAAGTAAATATAGTCGAAAATTATAAATAATCCTGAAAAGAAATAGAATTTTTTTAAGTCATTTCACCCCGATCAAGGCAATAAAACCACCAAGACGCATGTTGTTAATGAGCGTTAAAGAATCAATAAAACGTTATTAAAAAGAAAGGACAATAAAAGAAGAGGAATTAAGAAGACAGAATATAAGGATTGACATTGAATTTCCATTTTTGAACAACTATCTTGACTGGAAAGCAAGAAGCCGGTGTAGAGTTCCCGAAGCAAGAAGTGCGAGAAATGTAACTGTTAGCATAGATGGTCCGAGATGTGGTTCGCGCTGGGGAGGAAGCCGGCTCGACCCGACCAGGGCGGATGCCGTAACAAGTACAAGAAATTAAGTAAGAAAGATGAATGAAGGCATAACGTCGCCATCACTAGTGATCACTTCACACACCATGATGTTGGCTGGGTATATCACCCGACTATTTCCGACCCTATGCACTGTCGTCAGACTAACACCCAAAGAGTTTGAAATGTTCGTATTGGAGTTTCGGCGGCCAATGACAAACAGTACCGCATTTTTAAAATTAAGTAAATAAAAAAATGCAAAACGAGATAAAACTAATTCATTTTAAAAAAAGTAAATTATAATCTCATTTAAGTAAATCGGCATTTTAAAATATATTTATAAAAATTAATTGAAAATTTACGATTTACTGCATAAAAATAAATAAAAGCAAAAAAACTATTTCATATTTTATCTACTGACTTTTCAAATCACTTATTTGATGAAAAATATTCACTGATTAATCTTTTAAGATTTAATCAACTCTTATTATTCGGTTATAAAAAAAAAACAGTTATGTTTTTCTGGCGCTGAGTCGACCCGGCGCTCAGTCCACCTGGCGCTGAGTCGACCCGGCACTCAGTCGACACGGCGCTCAGTTTACCCAGAGCTCAGTCGACCCAGCGCTCAGTCGACCCGGCGCTCAGTCGAGCTGGCGCCTAGTCGACCCGGCGCCCAGTCGACCCTGTGCTCAGTCCACCTGGCGCCCAGTTGACCCTGCGCTCAGTACACCTGGCCCCCAGTCGACCCAGCGCCCAGTCGACCCAGCGCTCAGTCGACCCGGCGCTCACGCCCGGCTCGTGACCCGGCGCTCAGTCGACCCGGCGCTCTGTCGGTGCTGGTCACTTGACGGTGTTGAGTTGTCTCTTCCCGCAAGCAAAATATTTAAAAATCACAAAAATGTAACGTTTTCTAGTGTAAGACCGGAAGAATTTTGCCAAAATCTTTCCAATAACTCAACAATATTCAGTAAATCAACAACATATCACATTAACCGACTGCGGATTTTCACAGGTTCTGATGGTCTGAATAAATCCATATAAATTTGATATCTTTTGTATTAGATACATTTAAAGGAAAATATATTTAAACAAGAATTCTAATTAAGAATCACCACAGACAAAAGATGCTATTTTTTTACTGTATTCAATAAGTAAAAACTAAAAAAAATTCCAAAAATGGTTACGAAATGAATAATGATTTATTTGGTCTTTTGTTCAATCGTAATTAACAAATAAAAATGGATAAAATTATATATAACATCAAATTATGAGACAAAATGTTTTAACCTTGTTCGAGCTGTTGGCCTCATCTTTACTGCCATGCTTATGACGTTTCAGCCGTTGTAAACTCCGGCCATCTTCAGGTGCTAGGAATTTTGAACTGAACCCATTATTCCGATCACTGGAGGATAGCATTCTCATTCCATGTGCGTAGCCGCCGTTTAACTTAACTCTCTAAAGTATTTGTTCACCACTGCTGTAGCCAGGTATTGAACCTAAAACCTTTTGGGTCCAGTCATTGGAACTAACCACCGCCTATATCCCTGAGCCATGTGTACATGAAGACCCCAGTGATCGATATAAAGGGTTCGGCTCAAAATTTCTAGTACCTGAAGAAGTTCGGAGTGTACAACGGCCCAAACGTCGTAAACATGGCAACAAAAAGGAGGACATCAGTCAAAACAGTGTAAATAATGTAAATGCAACTTTATCTCAAAAGTATAGACAAAAATGTTTTACACTTGCCTTGATTATTGAAAATCATACTTAAACTACTTTACTGTACGATATATTACATCATAATATACCAAAACTATTTAGGGTAATTTCTCTTTGTAGTAAATAAAGGTTTTATTTGATGACCCAATGATTTAGTAATAATGCCCTTATGCCATGCATTTTGTCCGTATGTAATTTTTAAAGCTTTAGCAACTTATATTTTTTATGAATCTGTGCTATAAGTCTCTCACTGATCACCGGAATGAAAATACAACGCTAAGATTTTTAACATAAACTTAATATTTAAACTCATTTGCTCAAAATAACAAAGCAAAAAACAAAACAAAAAAAAAACGTTAACAATTTCGTCAAAAATATTTATGTGGACTTACTTTCCATTTCAATCCACAACTTTAAAATGTTAATTAAGTGCAATACAACAGTTTCTAAATTATTATACATTGGTCATTTAAGTGCCATACGTGATACACGCCTTGGGCGATCATGTCTCGAAAGAGACATGACTGACTGGGCAGAAGATTATCACGCAGTAAGTTGCCATTGCTTTCTGCGGTAGACCGGTTGCCAGCCATAGCTATAGAGCCCAATCTGTTCCCATTATTTAACCCATAACTGAAGGGAAGAGACGGATTAATACATTTCCAAAGTGTGTTTGTGCGTAAGTAAAAGCAAAGAATTCAAACTCGGCTCCTCGCGTTGCCGTTCCAAGCCGATATCCACTGTACCACAACGCACATCGTTTATACATATGCATAAGTTACCCTTTCGGTCCTCTGTTAAAACACTTGCCTGTAGAATCCACTCCATCTTGGAGACATGTTCTTTTCTTTATCTACTTCCCCATCTCTGAACGATAACACGTCCTAAAGACTAGCTACGAGATATTTCTTCGTTGTCACTAACATGAGATTAATGTCAATGCCAGACTTAGAACGAATACAAGTTTAAAAGAACGTTTCGTATTTATCGAATGTCCGATCTTGGACAGGAACAGCGAGATGACAACGAAAATGTAATTCCTTCTGTTTGTCGCTGTTATTAATTCCTCGCCTCTTCCCAACTGCTCTTTCCGTTCTTATTTTGTCGGTCTTCGAGTTTCCAAGTCATGAAGAACAACGCAAACTACTATTGCTGATACTACAAGTTTGGCATCTTTTCCTCCTGACACTTTGCAAACTGATGGCCTGAAATTCTAGTCTCGCCTTCTGCTACAATGACGCAGGCAGCAAACATTCAAAGCTAAATATTGTCCGGCACGGGCTTAAACCGAAAAGATGAGACGATCGTAAGTGAACTGAAAGACTCTTCTTTATATCCCTTTAGGACGTAGGTGATCATGGCTCTTCACAGCTCCCTATCCTAATCAATCTTTGTGCACATGATATCTCTTCCACTTTCTGTACTACCATTCGTTTACACAAACTCCTTAGCTAAGTTATTTGATGTTTCCCTCTGTTCATCTTGCCTTCAGTGTGTCTGACTCTCCAAGGCCTCTTTCCTCATTATGTATCAGAAAATTTATTTTAGAGAAAATGTAAAGAAAAAGGAAACTTATACTTATGGGATGTGCGTTCTGGTGCAGTGGATATCTACTCAGAACGACAAATCGGGGTGCCGAGTTCGAATTCCAGTTGAATTCCTTGCATTCACTTACGCGCAAATACCCTTGGGAAAGATATCAATCCGTCTCTTCACTCCAGTTATGTGTTAAGTAATAGGACAGATTGGGTTTTATAGCCTTGATTGGCAACCGGTCTACTGCAGAAAGCAATGGTAACCTACCGCGGGATAATCTTCTACCCAGTTAGTCATGTCTCTTTCGAAACATGATCGCCCAAAGCGTGTATCACGTATGGCACTTAAACTGACTGACTGAATTCTTTGTTTAACCAGGGAAATTTCGTTAAAAGCAAAATTAATAGTGTTAAACTGCTATGTTTTATTAATTATCCTATGTAGCAATGAATACTGGTCAACTTTCTTACATATGAAAAGGGCTCTCGAGGCAACAGAGATTTGGTTTTACAGAAGGATGCTGAAAATACCAACGGCGGAACATACGAAGAACGAGAAATTTTAAAGAAAGTAATCACAAAAAGAACACTTCTTATTGTATGTCCCGTGTCTCTCCAGAACGTAAATGATGATATCTCTCCACTATTTCCTGCCTTTGTAGCTCTTAATAAATATGGCCCTTTCTTATTTCCCTTGCTCCGCCATTCATTTACTCAAGATCAATAATTAGATTAGGCGATGTTTTCCTCTCCACTACATCACGTTGAAACATTAGTTCCCGTACTATTCCCGAAGTTAAGCAATGTCAAGCCTGGAGATTAACTTGATGGGTGACCGCTTGGAAATACCAGGTGTTGTAAGCTCGGATGTTCATGTGGTGTAATGTATAATGGCTCGGAATTGTGAATCAGGCAGTCGAGTTTCAATTCCCGTTGGGTTCTATTTACTTACGCGCAAATGCCAATGGGAAAGGAATTAATCCATCTCTTTTTCCCCTCCCCAGTAAGGATTTAATTAGTTAGTCTAATATCACTATTCCATTATTTCCCCCCAGCAAAAAATCCTATAATCGAAAAATATTTTATGGCTCTAAATTACTTATAAATAAATTCATAAGAAAACGAATTAATCTTGTCTTCAATATGTTCTGTGAGTATTTGATTTTCCAGGCCGTCTTTCCTCATTATGTGACCTAGAAATTTATATTAAGTATTAATTAGGGGGATCAGTTTATTACTTCATAACAATAGAAAACCGATCCCTCACTTTATGATCAGTAAAAATCTTAATCATGAATCCAACTATTCAGTCAGTCAGTTAAGTGCCATACGTAATACACGCTTTGGGCGATCATGTCTCGAAAGCGACATGACTGACTAAAGAGAAGATTATCCCGCAGTAGGTTGCCATTGCGTTCTGCGGTAGACTGGTGCCAGCCAAGGCTATAGAACCCAATCTGCCTCATTATTTAGAATAAATAAATTTTAAATAATAGAACATATTCTATTATTTAACCCATAACTGGAAAGAATAGACGGATTAATATATTTCCTAAGGGCATGTAAGGAATTCAACTGGGATTCGAACTCGGCTACCCGATTTGCCGTTCCGATTCGATATCCACTCGGCTTGGCAAACAATGAATTAAAAGAGAAAAATATCGTTAAAATAAAACAATCTTTTTACAGATAGAGAATACTGGAAGCTGTCTTCAGAGACGAATAATTACAATGCTCTCACACTCAGTAAGCTTGTGCATCTTAATGGCTTTATTGCCTTGTTTGGGGTGAAATGTTTAAAAACGAAAAGCTACGTTGCATTTTGATTAAGTAAATATTCCTGACCCCAAAATGACCTCTTATCTGCAACGTAATCACGATATTATAATAGCGTTGCAACATGAATATGCGAGGGGAAAATATATCAGAGAGCCGATTTCAAATCCCATTGGGTTCTTTTTTTACGGCATCAATCTCGTTGGGTTACTTCATGCCGACAAAACTTTTACAATAGCTTCATATAAACAGAATAGGTATTCTCTGTAAGAAATCAGTTTGTAGATCAGGTTTCATTGACGTATTTTGTAAAGAGAGTTTTGTTATGGGTCAGATGCATTGATGGTATATAGACTACCGGACATAATTATGAGACCAACCCAGTGTTTTAAAAAAATGATGTCTTTCATACTATTTTTTAGCATTTATTACCAAGTGAACAATTGTAAATAAAAATAGAATGGTTCTTTTGTTAATACTGCACAATAACATGTGCATCAAATGAATTTATAAATTATAATTAACTATATTGCAGTTTCATCAATGAAAGAATGGAGAAAATTCAGGGTGATTCAGACGAGTTCATCTTCACTTTCTTGCCTTGTAAAATTTTGCAAAGTAATAACAACAAAAGAATCATTCTATTTTCATTTAGAATTATCCACTTGGCAATAAATACTAAAATCTTATGATATACATCATGTCTTTTAAAAAACTGGGCTTGCCTAATGATTATGACTGGTAATATATATATATATATATATATATATTATTAAAAAATTTATTGCTGTAATATTTAAAAAAATGTATTGCTGGTACTAGGTGGCGTTAGGAATAACAGCATTTATAAAGTGGTTCTACGTTCCTCACAACCACTCAATCAGATGCCAGTTGCAGTTTATCGTCATACCCAGGATCCCCGTTGGTTACGTTACTCGCAAATACCCTTGGGAAAGGTATAAAACCATCTTCTCCTCCGGTTATGGGTTAAATAATTTAACTTTTATTTGAAATGCCACATTCACTCGCAAGTATGAATTATCTTACAACCCATATGTTTCGGCTTTAAATAAACCATAAAATATTGATAAACCATAAAAATTCAGATTTTACATTATTCGGACTGTTGTCCTCATCTTTATTGCCATGTGTCCTCAAAAACACATGGCCTAGTGGATATAGACGTTGGTTAGTTCCAATGACTTGAGTTGTGAGTTCAATACCTCACTTCAGTAGTGGTGAACAAATAACTTAGAGAGTTTAGTTCAAGGTAGATAACTCCATGGTATCCGAAAGTGGCATCCCACATTTAACGGGAACAATTTACCCTAATGATCGAAATAAAAGGTCCGGTTTAAAATTCCTAGCACTTGATAAGGCCGGAGTTTACAACGGCCGAAATGTCGTAATCACGGCAATAAATATGTGGACAACAATCATCTCAGAAGTATAAACAAATAATCAATCAAAATGTTTTTAAAAATAATTTAATCCCAAGCAAGACAATCGAGCCACTAAGACACAAGGATTACTAAGTTTTAGAGAATAAAAGAAAAACATCGACACAAAAAGAAAAATTAAAAAAGAGAAAATATAACGATCAGTATTGCATTTAAATTTTTCGTGGTTAAAGATTGTCTGGCGAAAGTGCCATAGAGAGAACAACTGAACAACGAAGGAGTTTTGCAGAAATTCTATAAAACAATGGGACTGATACAATCCGAAAGTACTGCAGATATTTCTGGAACATGTTGAAGATGCTAACTATTAACTATCACAGACAATCGCTCCTACCCACCATTAGCATGGATCAGGCTGGTCTCCCTAAAAGAAAAACACTGCGCCTTCTCGGGTTAACTCTCACAACAGACCTCAAGTGGAATGTCTACATAGAATCCATAGCTAAATCCGCTGCTAAGAAAGTCGGTTCTCTGTGTAGGTCCAGGAAGTTTTTCCCGTCTGAAACAATCCTGCATATATATAAATCTACCATCCGCCCGTGCATTCAATACTGCTGTCATATCTCGTCGGATGCTCTTGTTATCCACCTAGGGCTCCTTGACAAAATCCAACGAAGAATCTGTAATGTGATTGATCCCGACTTGCCAGCACGGATACAGTCACTTTCTCACCGGCGCAGTGTGGCTTCCCTGTGTCTCTTCTACAAGTACTTTCACGGCTTCTGCTCTGATGAACTTAGCTCACTGGTTTCCTTTATATACGAATTTACTCGAGCCACAAGATTAGCAACTAGGTCCCACTCTTTTACTGTGAAATCAATAAAATATAAACCCAGATTCTACTCCAACAGCTTCTTTTCTCGCACTTCCCGCCTGTAGAATTCCCTTCCGTTTACTTGCTTCCCCGACAGCTACAATCTCCAAGAATTTAAATGTAAAATGTATAGTCATCTCCTCACTAACTTGCATCCTCTCTCTCTCTCTCTCTCTCTCTCTCTCTCTCTCTCATGCTCGCATTTCATTTCTGCAGTATTCTCATCCTTCTCCTATCCGTTTTCTGACACACCCTGTATTCTGTCACTCTTTCTCATAACTTTCCTCCTATGTAACCCCTTGCACAACAGTGGCAGTATATTACCTTGCTTTGGGCGCTACGATAATAAAAAAATGGGACCTGGAGAACTGTAATTAATCCAAATTGTTAATTTCAAATTTTAAATTTTAAACGAGAAAAAAATAAAATTGTAAAAACCCCATAAACTGTCCGCTAGAAAATAGGTGTTTGACGAAATCGATAATATTTGAATGCAAAATATGGACGAAGGAAAACACAAACAATATAGAAGTCTATATAGGGAGCACTAAAAACACTCTAAAGCAGAGAATTTACCAGCATACCTCTTCATTTAATAATAGCAAATACAGAATTAGAACATCCCTATCGAGATATCATTGGTACCTAAAGGAAACAAAAAAGATACCCAAAAATAAAGTGGAAAATCCTAAAAGAAGCTAAAACATGTAAGTCCTTAAATGAACCCTGTTCATTATGCTTATATGAAAAACTATTTATTATTAAATCCCTTAAAAATAAAAATTTATTCAATAAACGCAACGAAATTAATGTCATATGTAGACATTGTAAATTATTCACATTAGAAAAGGGATAAAACCTAAATTAAATAACAGACTCACTGACGAATTAGGGAAAAATAGAAGTTCGGGGTTTATTCGAAGGAAAGCAGACAAGAGGGGAATACGGTCAAGGAAAACGGAAAAAAGAGGAGGAAAAAGTTGGTTAGCACGTAAATTCCTCGAGGTCAAACCCTTAAGTGAATCTCTATTCTGATTAGCCGAACACACACAAAAAAACACCAACATACATTCACAGTAAACCGAAAGTATTTGTCATTTAAATGTAAATCGTCTGCACAACCACACCAACATTGCCTGATGATGAGAATTAATCTCGAAACAGAAATTTCCATGTAGCTATGAAAAATTGACATAACCATATATATATATATATATATATATATATATATATATAAGCACAAATAGTTTGTCATTTCAAATGAGCAGGTTCATGCCAACTTCGAAGTTTAGTGAGGATATCATTATGATGTTCTCACTCGTCAGGACTGGTTTCAAATCAGCTTGCCAAAAGACATTTTATCAGTAAAACCACTGAATAAAAATAAGACTTAGCGCTAAACATTATCACAATTAAAAACTATAATATATATATATATACTTCCAAGTGAAGAAGGAACGAAGAAAATATTAACAACGTTCAAAAAATTAATTTAAAACAGTGCTCAATATAAAAATACAGTTTTGAATGTTTATTATAAATTATATTTTAGAACATGTACAAACTACAATCTACTACAAAGTGTACATTTTGTTTCGACATTGAAAAGACAACAACTTATCAGGTATTGTTCCTACCTAATGAGACATTGTCCTTGATACACACTATCTGATGAGACATTGCCTTTTCAATGTCGAAACAAAATGTACACTTTGTAGTAGATTATAATTTTTTATGTTCTAAACTATAATATATATATATATATATATATATATATATATATGCAGGATGGCCCAAAATGACGAAGAGTTTTCAATATTTGATAAGTTTTATAGCAATTGTTTAGTTATTCTTTTATTTCAAATTTATATAAAAAAGTCACTGAAATTTAAGCATAGAAAAACGCATGTTGAGAAATCTTTCATAGAAAATTTCCAAACAATTGGCGATCTTAAAAATAACACTAGGTCAAAAATTAAATAATTGGAACCACAAACGTTAAGGGCTGTTATGGAAAACACTTTAGAAAGAACACATTTATGAAGACGCCATTTAAAATTTGTCAAAGGGAAATAAATCTCACGTCTTTTTCTATAATTTACTAAAATATCACATTTTTTAAACAAAAAAAATTAAAAAAATGAACGCGATATTAAATATAGAAACACCTTCGTGATTTTTGGGCAGTCTTATTCATAGGGTTGACGAGTGAGAACATCATAACGGTCTCCCTACAAAACATCGAAGTCGGCATGAATCTGTTCAGTAAAATTAACAAACTCTTTGTACTCATCAACGCTCTAACTACATCCCGATATCGAGCACCAAATACATCTTATCAGTGAAAACAATGAAAAAACAATCATGGAGCTAAACATTATAACAATTAAGCACTATATATATATATATATATATATATATATGTGTGTGTGTGTGTGTGTGTGTGTGTGTGTAGGGGGTATAATTGAGAAGCAGTCTTTTATTTAAGCATCTTTCATTCTAGTAGAAATAGAGCGTCTTAACAGTCAGTTAAGTGCCATACGTGATACACGCTTGGGCAATCATGAAAGATCAGTGAAAGTCATGTCTCGAAAGAGACATGACTGATTGGTCAGAAGATTATCCCGCAGTAGGTTGCTATTGCTTTCTGCGGTAGACTGGTTGCCGACCAAGGCTATAGAACCCAATCAGTCCTGTTATTTAACCCATAACTGGAAGGAAGAGACGGATTAATACCTTTCCCAAGGGTATTTGCGCGTAAGTGAATGCAAAGAATTCGGCTGGAATTCGAACTCGGCTCCCCGATTTCTCGTTCCGAGCCGATATCCAATGCACCACAACGCACATCCGCCCGATATCCACTGCACCACAACATACATATCACACAAATGTACCTCAAAACACACAGAAAATTAATATCCCTAATACAATACTCTTAAGAATGTTTAAAGCACACTTCGAAAGCGCTCGGTCAATAAAAAACAATGAACAGTATATATATAATATCTCATCTGGTAGTGAACAATGATAGTACCCTTTGTATATATATATATATATATATGTATATATATATATATATATATATATATATATATATATACAAAGGGTACTATCATTGTTCACTACCAGATGAGATATTGTCCTTTCAATGTCGAAACAAAATGTACAATTTTTTAATAATTTGTAGTTTGCACATATTCTAACGTAATATTTAATAATATATATATATATATATATATATATATATATATATATAGTCATCTACAAACAGATCTGTTTCGCTGTATCACAGCTCATCAGTACGATTAGACTCCGATTGATTTTAACCGAATTGGCGTCAGTCGTGGATTCTATCTCTGAGCTAAACTGATCAAATTTTTTAAAACATTGGATATGTATAGGGGTGCGTATCAAATATTAAAAAAAAAATTAATCATTAATCGCAATATCGTGAAAGCCAGGGTTACAAACTCACACCTATCTATATCAATATGTCAGCTCTATCACTGATATGAAGCGCTTTTAAATAAGTACCGAGCATATATAATATATAAATAATATAATATATATAACAATTTGCATATATATATATATATATATATATATATATATACACACACATTTCACACACACACATACACACATATATATATATATACACACATTTCACACACACACACACACATATATATATATACACACATTTCACACACACACACACACATATATATACACATTTCACACACACACACACACACACACATATATATATACACATTTCACACACACACACACACACATATATATATATATATACACATTTCACACACACACGCACACACACACACACATATATATATACACATTTCACACACACACACACACACACACATATATATATATATACACATTTCACACACACACACACACACACATATATATATATACACATTTCATACACACACACACACACACACACACACACACATATATATATATATATATATATATATATATATATATATATATGAGAGAATTGCAACACAGGAAGACGGAGAGGATAATCCAAAAAATTCTATCTAATTAATATGAAATATCAATTAAACAAAAATAAACCGCTCAATGAATATTATCCCGAGTAACTATAAAATAGACGGTTGTAAATCCAGAATTTAATTATGCAATGTAAAAAAAATTACAATTTCCTTGTTAAACAGTTGATGAATAAATAAATGTTAATTTCACTCAGAATATGAAAATAAAAAAATGGTTTATTGCAAAAGAATTTTTAAACCGGAAATAAATTGAGAATAAATACATCAAATCCTACATGTAACACAATACAGAGTAAGGACTTAAATAACACATACATAAAGCATTTGATAAGAAATTATACACACACAAAAAAGTGGGAAGGGACAGACATGCAGAAACAAAAAAAAACACCCAGACAGAATTAATCACACAAACATTATTTAGGAAGGAATAAATACATGCACAAAAAGGGGTAGGGGTTAACACAAAATATGTTCTTCTATGTGCCATGTCCTTTCAGGACGTAGGCGATCATGGCCTTCCACGTTTCCCTATCCTTGATGGCTCTTAGCACGCCTTCTCCTGTTACACCATGCAATCCTCGTTTCGTCATCCACCTGATCAGGTCATTCAAATATGTTATCCGTTGCTTTCCCTTGTCTATTTTTCTCTCTATCTGGCCTGTTAGTATCAGGTTCTCCAAGCCCTTTTTCTTCTTTGCCAGGAACTTTAGTTGTCTCTTCCTGATGCTCAGTATTAATTTCCTTTTCGTTTCCATCCTTTCCAAAACATCATCATTGCTCGCATGCTCGGTCCATGATATCCGCAGCATCCTTCTGTAGAACCACATTTTAATTACTTCAAGTTTTTCCTTCAGCTTTGATAATATTGTCCAGCATTAACACAAAAGATGCATTTAAACGAGTGAAAAGGACAAAAAAGGGGTTGAAAAGGAAAAGTGTATGGGGACAGAAAACCATACACTCACAAATTTTAGCTAACACAAAACTTTGTGTGTATTGGTCCTGGACATGACAGTAAACTTCATCCGGCAGCAAGGCCTCTGATTAGGAGGTTGTGAGGAGCATGGAACCACCTCTTAATTGCAGTTGTTCCCAGGTCCACCCTGACCAGCAGTGGTAGCACCTGTTAGGGTCCCAGCTATCGGCAAATAGTTGACCCCAAAACTGGGGTCAAAACACTATGAAAGTATAAAAATACACTTTTTTTTTAGAAATATATACATAAAATAGACCTTTATAGAAAAATATACATTTTTTAAGAAAATATCATTACAATAACAAATTTTTGAAGGAAAGGATTATTTTCAGCAAAACATTTTTGAATAAAAATCTAGAAGACATTTTCAGTTTTCTAAAATAAAATGAATAAAAACAAAAAATATTCATTAAAATCTAAATCAACCTTCTCACTATCACTGAACATAAAAAAATACCTTAAACCCCACCATTTTGGCATTAAATAACCCACAGAGGTGTTGATATGCCATTACACAAAACTCAAACTCAAACTTGTGTGTGTATAATATTTTCAAAAAGTTTGCGTGTCTATAATTTTTACAGGGTTGGCGCAAAACAGTCTTGTCAATAGTAAGCTAAACACAGAGATTGACTAAAGACAGGCCAAAAGTATGAAGTACTCAGTACGGATCAAACTCATTATTCAGTGGCAATTGATGGTTTTCTAAGCGTAAACTAGAAGTGTCCCAAGACCGAAAGAACGAGGCACCCGGTGAGGACCAAAGTCATATTCGGTCGTAATTGAGCAAGCGAGTAAAACTTGCATTACACCATTTCCCAGTGATTTTCTAAGCGTAGCATACCTGTGACACAAGGCTGAAAGCGTGGAGCACCCAGTGAGGATCGAACTCACTACCCAATCGTAATTGGTGATTTTCTAAGCGTAGCTTAGATGAGGCACAAAGCAGAAAGTAGAAGGCACCTAGTGAGGATCGTACTCACCGAGCTAGCGAGACAAGCTTACTAACCATTTCATGCGACCAAAGCGCCTAATGATTTTCCAAGCGTAGCGTACATGTGACACAAGGGTGAAAGTGTTGAGCACCCAATGAGAATCGAACCCATCATAATTTGGTGGAAAAGAAAAAAAAACAACAGTTCTTTTATCTAATTCGATATTGAGGAATACTATCCCTCGATATGAAGGAAACTATTAGTTACCTCATTAGAATTTGCTTGTTTATTCGGATTTATCGGAGGAGGAGAGAAACATAATACTGAATGCAAAAAATCCTTGTTGCAATGTAAACTATATTCATTTTAAATAAAATAACAATAATAAAGATAAAAATAAAGATAACATAAAACAAGATAAAAATAAATAATAATAAAATTAAAATTAAAATATTAAAAAATAATCAAAATTAAAAAAAATTAATGTTAAAATTAAAAATTAAAATTAAATTTAAATTTAACACAGTAAATAGATCACAATTTGTAATAGAAAACAAAGATAAAATGAAATAAAATAAGAGAGATTATACAGTTAAATTAAATTATCTAGATAGTAAGATTAATACTCTAAAATGTTTATAAATGCTGAAGTTTCAAACCTTAAGATTTATAATTCTAGCAGTATTGTCTTGAGGTTAATTCTTTAATATGTTTACAATTTACTGTAGGTTCATGCCTCCGATTAAGTAATATTTCACTCTTAATATATTTAATAATTTAATAATTTTATTTAATTATTTACTAATTTCCATTTTTTCTTGTTGACAAAAGAAAACATGTTTCATTTACCGATCCAGGTATTCTATCTCTCAGCCGTTTTCATTGGCTTTTTACTCTCGTTTCTTTCTTTCTCTCTTGTTTTCCTCTCTGCTTTTTATTTCCTCTGCGTCCTTCTATTTCCGCTGTCTTTTCACACTTTTTTTATTTCTCTTTTTACTTTCTCGTCTTTCCTACCCTCTTTACATCGTACGAAAAATTTTTCCAAATGTAAAAGAAAGTGGCTTTTTAAATGTTCTTTCCAAAAATAACTTTTATTACCATCATTAGTAACTACCTCATGCCACATTGTTCTTTCAATGTCGAAACAAAATGTAGAATTTTGTAGTAGATTGTACTTTTGCACATGTTCTAAATTATATATATATATATATATATATATATGTATGTATGTATGTATAAAGACAGAAAATCTATGCAAAAGCCAACAAACCAACCTAGGTTTCACCCTTCGGCTCATCAGGGTAAACTGACTACAATTTACCCTGACGAGCCAGAGGGTGAAACTCAGGTAGGTTTGTTGGCTCTTGCATAGATTTTCAGTCTTTGTTGCTCTACTTTCGTATCGAGCTCTTTAGTGTTAGGATTTCGTCTTGAGTTTTTTTCTTTCCTACGAGTATTTGACTTTTTGTTCATGTACTTTGTTTCTTTTTTTACTTCCCCTCCTTTTTCCCCCCGAGTTCGTCCTCGGTGAGTTTTTCAAGACGAACTTAAATACAGTTTAACAATTACTAGTATTAGCAGAATTATTTCTGTTACTATTAATATTGTTATAATTACTATAAAGTAAAATAAATTTTCAAAATTCAAAAATGTTGAATGAACATTTCGACATAAAATCCCTAAGAGAGATTTTACATGACCTCAACAATGGTCCGTCTTTCAAAATGGAATTAAAAAAATAAAAATATAAAAATAAGAATAAAAAAAAATATATTAATTTAATTATAAAATTTATATTAGCTCTGTAATTTTAATTACATTGAGCTCTCCTCCTGTATGATATTTTAATATTAAAATTTTTAATATTAATTAGGATCAGGTTCTTGGGATTTACCTTCCTACTTTGCCGTTTTGGATTAAAGTATTTTAATTAATATATATATATATATATATATATATATATATATATATATATATATATATGTCTGTGTGTGTGTGTGTGTGTGTGTGTGTGTGTGTGTGTGTGTGTGTCGACTTTTTCTTAGGTCTTTGTGAAATTCATTCGTGTAAAATATTGTACAATAAAGACGGAAGTTGATGATGGTTCGCCTGAAATAGGCCTAAACTTCCGATTTACCATGATATAACGTGTCTGGCTTAATGTTTCTTATATTTGCTCTATATGCATTTATATACATATATATTTAGAGCTCTCTTAGAGACACGATTATAATATATATATATATATATATATATATATATATATATATATATATTATAATCGTGTCGCCCCAAGCAAGGCATTTTACGAATGTCATGAGAAGTGAGGGGTTGCAGGGGGTGTCAGGAAGGGAGTAAGAGAGGGAAAAGAGTACTGATGAGAGTGGGGTGGACGAGGAGCAATGTTATGAGGAGTGAGAGGTTGCAGGGGGTGTCAGGAAGTGAGTAGGAGAGGGAAGAGAGGACTGATGAGAGTGGAGTGGACGAGGAGCAATATTTATGAGGAGTGAGAGGTTGCAGGGGTGTGTCAGGAAGTGAGTAGGAGAGGGAAGAAAGTACTGATGAGAGTGGGGTGGACGAGGAGGAATGTTATGAGAAGTGAGAGGTTGCTGGGTGTGTCAAGAAGAGAGTAAGAGAGGGAAGAGAGTACTGATGATAGTGGGGTGGATGTAGAAAAGCATAAGAAAGAGGATATAAGTTAGTGTGACAGGAGATGACTATTGACTTTGCATTTAAATTCTTATATATATATAATTGTCATTATTATTATTATTATTATTATTATTATTTAGGAACTATTTTCTTATATTGTGGATGTATAAATATTATTATAGACACAGCGTTTCTACCAAGTACACCCTGGTCATCATCAGGTGTCGAATGATTGACTTTCTCAGTATAAATATGAATTCATAGAAAGCCTGTTCTCTACCAATTTTACTTTTGTGTATTCTGTAAATGCATTTTTACAACATTTCATTCTTTCAAGCAATGCTTGAATGCCCCCCAGTAAGCAGGGGAGAATTTACAGGGGGCAAAAGTGTGAGTAAAAATAGGGAATAGAGAAGATTGAAGAAAGGACGAATGATGAACAGGTTTCAATAAGACAGAAGATTGTGATTGAAGTTGCGTTTAAATTTTTACAACTTCTAGTTATCAGGGAAGCAAGTAAACGAAAGGTAGTTCCACAGGCAGGAAGTGCGAGAAAAGTAACTGTTAGTGTAGAAGTGTCGATTATATTAATTATTTCAACAGCAAAAAAAGATGGGACCTATTTGTCAATATAGTCAGTCAGTTATGTGCCATACGTGTTACACGCTTGGGTCATCATGACTGATTGGACAGAAGTTTTTCCCGCAGCAGATTGCCATTACTTTCTGCGATAGACTGGTCGCCAACCAAGGCTACAAAACACAATCTGTCGTGTTATTTGACTCATAGCTAGAAGTGGAAGAGATGTATTATATTATTAGTAATTTGTCCTGTTATGTGACTCATAGCTAGAAGGGAAAGAGATGTAATATTATTAAATATTAATTAGTGGGGGATCAGTTTATTACTTCATAACAATAGAAAACCGATCCCCCACTATATGACCAGTAAAAGTCTTAATCATGATTCCAAACATTATTTTCAGTCAGTCAGTTCAGTGCCATACGTATATACACGTTTTGGGCGATCATGTCTCGAAAGAGACATGACTGACTGGGCAGAAAATTTTCCCGCAGTAGGTTGCCATTATTTTCTACCATAGACTGGTTGCCAACCAAGGCTATAGAACACAATCTGTTGTGTTATTTAACCAATATCAGGAGGGAGAAGACACGGATTAATACTTTTCATAAGGATATTTGCACATAAGTGAATACAACGAATTCAACTGGAATTCGAACTCGGATCTCCGATTTCTCGTTAGGAGCTGATATCTACTGCACCACAACACACAGGGCAATATTATGTCATAATAAAATCGATATATATTTATATATTTTTACAGTATTTTTACCATATGCGTTTCAATATAACAGAAGAACATTTTATGAATTATTTATTTGAGTTTAAGTTTTCTTTAACGGCATATCAACACCTCTGTGGGTTATTTAATGCCAAAAACGTGGCGTTTTAAGATATTTTTTTAAATGTTCAATTATAGTGAGAAGGTTGATTTGGTCAGATTTTGATAAAAAATGTTGTTGTGGGGAAACACACCTATTCCTCAGATAATGGACTCTCCCTCCTATATTAATAAGCGTTAACAGGGAGAAGTTCTAGAGAGTTCTTTAGAGTTCAGTAGAACTACTAGTTAGTTCTAGTTTGGACCTTGTTGGACTAAGGTAGTTGATATTAGTCGGCAGTTAGCCGAATACTAAGGAGTCATCTTTCAGTGGAAGATTACCAAGTTCCTAACATTTGGGGTACGTTAAGTGGATTAGCAACGGACATAGCACGATTATAACCTTCAGTGCAAAAACTATTCCACAACAAATGTTTTTTATCTTTTCCGTCTATTTCATAAAAATGAAGATGTCTTCCAGTTTTGTATTCAAAAATGTATTGCTGGTAACAATTTGTTTCTTTCGAAAATGTCTATTTTTCCACAAAAGTCTATCTTTATGTATATATTTCTATAAAAGCCTATCTTTATATTTTCATAGTGTTTTAACCCCAATTTGGGGGTTACTATTTGCCCATGGCTGGGACCCTAACAGGTGCTACCACTCCGGGTCAGTGTGGTCCTGGGAACAACAGCAATTAAGATGTGGTTCCATGCTCCTCCTTTCCGCCTGATGCAGTTTACCGGAATTATTTGTAAATATGATAACATCTTTATTTTTAAAAAGCTATTATATCGAGCATATGGCCTACATATCAAAGTCAAGTCTTTGTCATTTGATAATTTACGTTTGAGCGCCTTGACGTGGTTTACTGGTTAGCAAGAGTGTCTTCCTAGAACCCGATGCAACTGATTAGTGAGTTCAATCCTCACTGGGTACCCCATACTTCGCTTTAAAATAAATCACCTTTTGGTATTTTAAACTTAAATTTTCAATAATAGATCAAATATTAAATTAATCAATCTCTCTCTCTATATATATATATATAGTGTCTATAGATTGGCTGATTATGTCGTTGATTATTGCGAAATATCCGGTGAAATCAATTATTATGATTTCATATTGGAATTTGGTACACTCACTACCAAGTCCAAGGTTTGAACTCATGACCACTAGATGATACTAACACATGTATAACCAACTAATATATCCAATACGAAGGACTTTAGTGGTGTATTTTTGGAGCCTTTTATATTCAGTGTCAGATGGATTTTTGAGAACTGGATTATGTTAGTGGGTTCGTGTCACTTGTCATAATTTGTATTCGTTTCTGAGATGAGGAATTTTCAATAATCTTGGAATCATTTCGAACTTTTGTTCTCATCTTGATATTGAAAATTACTCATCTCAGGAATAAATACAAATTAAATTAATTGCTTAGAAAATGAGAGCATTTTACCTTTTCTGATCTTCGTCAATGATCTTCCGGATATAATTCATTCCCAACTCAGTGCGATATAAATAGGAAGTTGTGGAGAGTCATAATTGGTTAAGTTCACTCGAAAATTCTTAGAATTCGTGAAAGAAAAGTGTAAAATAACTCACTAAGTAAATCTTGTTTAATTTTACTTCTTTCTTTCTTTTTTTTCGCTTTTTCCTTTCTTTTATTTGAACCATACAAGTGACATCAGTCGTGCTTAAGACTTAGTCAAATCTGAGTGAAGTTGTTTTAAAAAAGAGTTACTTATATAAAATAGTACGTATATTTACTAATCGTCTTTGAATGCCTAAGTATGAATGCTGACAATTCGGAGAGACGAAAATGGAGAAATAAAGTGCTTTCTTTGAATGAAAAAAAAAGGAAGGTTTTAACTTAATAAGGAAATTAATGGTACTTTAAAAAATGTCAACATCTAAGATAAGAACGAATCTTCAATCCACCACAAAACATTTATGACAAAATATTGTTATAATTGTTCTATTATATAATTAGCTATTGTTGTTTATTTCTTCTTCTTTATCTTCTATGTGCCCTGTCCTTTCAGGACGTAGGCGATCATGCCTTTCCACGTCTTCCTATCTCTAAGACTACTAAATATTGATTATTTAAAACTAGGTGTAAAAGAAATGTATTAAACAGAAGTTATGTTTAATTTTTCCTATTTTCTATTAAACAAGTTATTTTGAAACGACTCTATTGAACATCTATGGGATATTTTGGATAAAAAATTGATAAATCTAATGTTACTTTGCAAGACACACTTTCGGAACAAATACAAGCTGCTTGGTCTACGGATATATCGTGTTGAATACACCGATCACCGAAGTTAAGCAGCATCAAACCTGATCAGTACTTAAATGGGTGACCATTTGGGAATACCAGGTGCTGTAAATGTAAGGACCAAGAATGGTCCACCGGTCTTCCAGGTTTGGGGGTTGGGTGCAGGGCTAACAACCCTGCTCCGTAAAAAAAAAACAGTTTGTTACAGCAACAAAAAGTTGCTGCTCTATGCACCATCTGGGTCTGATGGATAAATGATGACAAGCTGCTTGGTAGGAGATACCATTAGATACATCGAAGAAGCTTGTGATATCAATGCCTAACAGAATGAAGGCTGTGATCAAAACAAAAGGCTGTTATATTAAATTTATTTTATAACAAGAATTTTTTCTTGTTAAAGCATTTGTTGAAGAAATCAAATAAAATTACTTTAATCAAATTGTTTATTTTCTGTCAGTATGCTTCATAAAAGATAAAATAGTTATTGTCCTAATACTTTTGCACAGTACTATATATATATATATATATATATATATATATATATTAATGAATATACATATTGTCTTACGTCGATGGCATGATCAGGTGTTCGATGTTCATGGGAAAATCTTTTAAAGTTAACTTACTGTTTTTTAGTAACAAGATTAGATTACATGAAAATAAAAAAAATACAATTTTAAATAATATAAAATATAAGATTAAAATTAAAATTAAAATTAAGAATAAAATAAAAATGAAAGAAATATTAGAATGCAGGGAGCAAAACTTAAAGGGGCATTATTCATAATTATCAATAGTGATATTTGCAGAGGAAAGAAAGAAAGAAAGAAAGGGGCAAACGTAGAGGAATCTATATCAATCGGGGTCTAAGAATTTAAATAAGTATTTTTTTCTACGATATCATGTGGTCATTAAATCACTTTTTTATTAAGCAAATTAACATTTATGATTTGGTTTAAGATGACAATTTTTTCTAAAACATTACATTTATCTTCTTTTCCATTATAATGTTTGGATTTAACTGCGATATTCCAGGTAATATTAAGGTTCTTGTTATAGTTTTTTTTTTAAATTTCCAATAATATGTCGATAAAGCAGTACTTTTGCTGTATTTACTGTTGTTTAAAGACATGTTATTGTTAGATCTCACCTTCCACCTGTTAGAAGTGTTTCCAAAATAAAATTATCTTCTTAATGAATTCGAACTTTAAAAACAATACTTTCGGACATACACTAGCCATTCATTCGGTAGGTCTTATTTTTTCGGCACTTGCAATTATTTTTAGACGGATCATTTTTTCTATTAGTTGGGTGACGAATGTTGTTTATGTGGGCCAAATATTTATTTGATATCATAGAATTATGTCGTGAAATATATTTATCTATGTTTTTAACGTAACTATGACTGACTTTAACATTGTTTTTGTTGAAATTTTTTTAATGTGAGTGAATAATAGAAATGTTTGCGAATTAAGTTTAGGAAGAATTTACCAATGTTTCAACGTTATGACTGAAGGGTGCGTTAAAGCAAATAAAGTTACGTTTACGTGATTTCTGCTCATTTCTGCCTACCTTGTTTGTAACGGAGTATTTTAAATTAGTGTTGAGTTTACTTTTTCTAAAAAAATTTTTCCTTATTGATAGAACGAAATTAAATCGATTTGTGTAGGTTGTTGGTGATTCTCTGGAGGGTTATTTGATTCCTTGTTGATGTATAGATGGCTATGTGGGTCTTTACGGTTTGCACAGTCCATTGCTCAGGTCGAAGTTAACATCTAAAAAATGTACTTTAGCGTTAGTTATCGTGGTAATATTAAGATGGTGGTCTTTGAAAAAATTTATTAGATCCTTTCTGAGTTAATCTGTTTTATGCGGATTAGTTTTGTGAAGGATAATCAGCCAATAGTCTTGGTAAAACCCGGTGTTACATAAATTGAAGACGTGCATAAGATTCCAGAGCAAAAATAGTCTTACCAAACTGCAGGCCTCTGCAGAATCATACGTTTCCATAGAGATGCAGAAATCAGGATTGTTTTTTTTTTATGACCACAAGTATTCATTGTAAAATAAAATAAATTTTGGGTCCAGTTTGATCATATATCATCAAACTGGACCCAAAACTGGTTGCTGATGGGCAGTAAGTTTTAGTCTAAGTTAAGGCTGCGGTTAAATGTTTTTCAGAAATTAACGCATAGAAATCACAAATATCAAACTAGATGAAAGTGCAACCCATTTTATTTTTATTTTTGTGAACCAGTTAATTGCCTTGGATGAGTGCTCCCGTTGTTACATGCCTAAAGTATTCTTAGTGAATGTGGAAACCCTTTCAAGGATAATTTGGCTAATTTTACTTACATAGTTTTTTGAAGGGTTAAATAATGTGTATTGTAGGCAGTTTATAAAATTGTGTTTGGGGTCCACTTCACTTTCATCAGTATTCTCATCCTTCTCTTACCCACTTCCTGACACCCCCTATAACCTGTCAATCTTTCTCATAACTTTCCTCCTATGTAACCCCCTGCATAACAGTGGCAGTAAAATGACTTGCTTGGGGCGATATGATTATAAAAAAGAAAATAGATTATGGCGTTTTCATTTATGGTTGTATGAACCTAATAGGTATTTTTTGCTATGGTTACACATAGTCATAATTTCTGTTCTTTCATTCAATAATTCATTTTTGTTGGGGAATAGCATAATCGCTAACTTTTCTTTCTGGTACAGTCCACATATTTTGCCACTGTTGTAAGGCTTGGCTGTTTTCACTATACTCCACGTTGACCAGACGAAGATGTACTAAGAAAATCTGGCCATAGGAACATTTTAAACCATACCCAAAAATACCTATTAGGTTCGTACAACCATGGATGAAAACGCTATAATTTCTTGCAATTTTAAAAATTGCGCGTTTAAAAATTTTAAAAAACCGTTACGTGAGCGTTCTTTAAAAAACGGTAAACGGCAGAATCAGTTATTGCAAATTGTCTGAAAACACCACTCATGATAGAAACCTAGGTCGCGTAATAACGTTTACAAATGAAGAATATATATATATATATATATATATATATATATATAGCATAATGATAATCCACGTATACTGTCTTAATATGTATAGGAAAAACTACCAAAAATGTTGTAAGTTAAAAATATTTTTTTACAGAATTTCTTCATTTATTTTTATTATATATATATATATATATATATATATATATGATATTTCAGACCGGCCTTGGCCTTTCATCAGAAACAAATGATTTTAAACTAGAAGCGTCCGTCTCGAGAATCGTCCGTTACGACATTTGTACGTCCCGTGAAGTAGAAAGCGATAAACTGTGCTAACCAAGAATTTCTGTGCTAACCAACTTTGCTATTATTAAATGAAGAGGTATGCTGGTAAATTAAACGTAAACATAACTGTAATAATACTTTTAAATGTTGTTTTAAGAAAAAAATTTAAGTGTATCTAAAAAATGTTTAACTATTGAAATATGTATAAAGATTCAAAATACCTAAGTCCCTACTTAACAATAGCCTATATGTATTTAATTTTAAAATCCAATATTTTTCTTTTTTTCTGCATGAGTATGTGAACTAAAATTGCAATCTATCAGTAAACATTTGCAGTTTTCTAATGTGTGCCCTGGTTGATTGAAGTGTTCAGCTATGGGGGAATAAGGGTTGTTTTGGCGTATGCTTAGTTTATGATTATTAAAACGGAATTTAAAACTGTTTCCAGATTCACCAATATATTCACTATTTGGACATATTGAGCAGAAGAGAAAATATATTATATTTTGGCTGTCACAGGTGAGACGTGGTGGTTGTAATTTGATGTTGATGTTGGGTATTGAAAATACTGCATCGTTTACTAAATGGTTGTAAACTAAGCAGCGAGGTTTATTGCATTTGTAATTTCCTGATAGGTTTGTATTTTTTAGATATTTGGTAAAGGTGAGGATAGCTGATAGGTTGGGTGTTTGTTTCATTGCATTTATGAGTGATTTATCGAAAATGTCTTTGATTTTTTTGTTTGATTGGAGGTTCTTGTAATCATTTTTGTAAATTTTGAATAAGTGTGTGGGAATATTGATTGTGGTTAAAAGCCATGGGAATTTGGTTGTTGTTTTTTCTTTTTTTGTATGTGAGAAGTGTGTTACGATTTATGTGGATGGTTTTATTTACTGCTTCTTTTATTATTTTTATTGGGTATTTACATTTTAGAAATTACTTTGCTAGGTTATTAATGTTGTATAGAAAATCTTGATGGTCTCAGCATATGCGTTTGATTCTTAGAAATGAGCTGTATACGATAGATTTTTTAATTTAAGGGGATGACAACTGTTAAAGTGTAGGAATTTATGTTGGTTTGTGGGTTTGTTATATAGATTGGTAGAAAGTGCATGTTTGTTTAATTTTATCATGACGTCTAAGAAAGGGACGGACGTGTATGAGTACGCCATGGTAAATTTAATTGTATTGTGGAAGTTGTTGCAGAAAGAAAAAAATGTTTTTTAATTTTTCTAATCCATGAGTCCATAATAAGAAAATGTCATCAATGTATCTAAAATAATGTGATGGTTTATATTGTGAATTGTCTAGTATCTTTCTTTCTAGAATGTGCATAAAGATATTGGCATAACTAGGTGCCATTTTCGTGCCCATTGCTGTGCCACTAATCTGTAAATAGTGTTTGTTGTTGAATTAAAATTATTATGTGTTAAAATGAAATTTATTAATTAGCATATATCTGTAATTTGGTTATTAGGTAATTTGCTGTTACTAAGGAAATCATGGCAAGCTGATACTTCTTCAACATGCGGAATGTTCGTGTACAGAGACGTAACATCCATCGTTACTAGGATATTATCATCGTGGACTAAGTTAATGTTTTGTAATTTGTTGAGAAAGTCAGTAGTGTCTCTAATATAACTAGGTATGTCAGGCAATAAAGGTCTTAGCATATTGTACTCAGATATAAGTTCTGTGAGGGTACCAATGCTTGATATTATGGGTCTGCCACCTGACTTAACTTACAACTTATATATATATATATATATATATATATATATACACACACACACACACATACATATATATATATATATAGGAAGAATATTAATCAGGGAAAGCATTTCCATTGCTATATAATGTATGATCAAAGGCATAAGAAAACTGTTTAACATGTAGTGTCTCTCTAATAGCCGTTGATATTATAATTTAAATAGCATAATATATACACAGTAGCGGCCATAATATAAGGAACGGAACCAACAAAGCAATAAATATGTATATTATTTAAAAAGTAATGCATGATTAGCAATAAAAATTTTTACCGAATAAATATTGGGGTGTAATGCATAAATATTATACAAAGTTACAAAGTTTTACATTATAGTTTTTTTTTTAATAAATTTTTTTTTAATAAATTTTTTTTTAATAAATAGAACAAAGGAAATAAGCTACTGGACAAAAGTTAAGAAACGATGTTGTTATTACTTGATTGTGAACAAAATATCAAAAAAATTGAATATTTCGTAAACATCCCCTTATTTTCAATGACTTCTCTGCATCGTTGACTACATGATCTAATTATTTTCTTGCAAAAATCTGCAGTAATTCCATCCCATTCGTCTTTCAGTAACTCCCATATTATGGCCGCTACTATATACCTATATATATATATATATATATATATATATATATATATATATATATATATATATATATACCTATATATATATATACCTCCAAGTGAAGAGGACTCAAGGTTTTTTTTTATTTTGAGTGCTCTGGCATTTATTTTATTATAAACAGTGCTCAATATAATGAGTATTATAGAGCTTAATATAATACAATATAATATAATATAATATAATTGTAAGCTTATGTCAATTTTACATTGCAACATGAAAATTTCTATGTTTCGAGATTAATTCTCATCATCAGGCAACGTTGGTGTGGTTGTGCAGATGATTTACATTCAAATGACAAATACTTTCGGTTTACTGTGAATGTATGTGGGTGCTTTTGTGTGTGTGTGTGTGTGTGTGTGTGTGTGTGTGTGTGTGTGTGTGTGTGTGTGTGTGTGTGTGTGTGTGGCTAATTAGAATGGAGATTCACTTTGGGGTTTGACCCCGAAGAATTTCTGTGCTAACCAACTTTGCTATTATTAAATGAAGAGGTATGCTGGTAAATTCTCTGCTTTAGAGTGTTTTTAGTACTCCCTATATAGACTTATATTGATTGGGTTTTCGTCGATATTTCGCATTGATAGATTATCGATTTCGTCAAACACCTATTTTGTAGCGGACAGTTTATGGGGGTTTTACAATTACATTTTTTCTTGTTTAAATTGTTATTTTCTGTTGTCTGGTTATTTTTACTGGTTTTGTTGAATTTTTTAAAAATATTATTATTGTGTTTTTTTTTATCATTTTTTCTAGATTATTCATACTTAATTAGATTATTCATACTTTATTAACTTAATTTTATTGTGTTTTTATTAAAGATCTTAATTAGTGGATTTTTCTCCGGGAAGTGTTTCCTAATTAACTCGAGGAATTTTCTTCCCAACCTACCATTATTCATCTGGTTGTAAGGGTGGGGGGTGTACCAGATGATTTCCCTATTCCTATTTTTTCTTCGAGGGTTGCTTTTCTTGTTTACATATTTAATATTTGGGTTTATGTATCCATTGTTTTTCAATGCAGTATTATAAAAATCGCTATGTTTATTGAACACTTCCTCATTAGCCGAGTTTCTACTAATTCTGTATTCTATTGATGAGGGTATATGCTTGATGATAGAAGGAGGGTGGTTAGATTTTGGGTGGATGTATAAAGGGTTTGTGTTCGTTTTTTTGTATGGTTGGTGTATATTTTTCTCTAGATCCAAAGTTACATCGAGGAAATCTACATTTTTCATCTTAGCTTTAACTGTTAAATTTAAAATGAGGTTTTTAAACTCCTTGTGTATCATTTTTCTAACCCTGTCTATTTTGAAGTTTGTGGTATTTCTTATTACTATAAGTCCGTCATCTCTATAAAGCCCAATGTCTTTGGTGTTTACTTCCTTATAGGCTGTGAGATTATATAATATTAATAATCCTACCAGATTTGAAGATTCTGCAGAATCCATCGAAATATCAAAATTGTTCTCGTTGGAATATTTCTTTGTTCACTGTTCTTCTTTGTGGATGAGCACAGATATCTTGGCACTCATTATTATTGTTTTCTCCTCCTCCGTTATATACGAGTAAAGAGTGGCGAATTCCAGAAACCACACCAACATTGCCTGATGATGAGAATTAATCTCGAAACATAGAAATTTCCATGTCGCAATGTAAAATTGACATAACCATATATATATATATATATATAGTCCGTTTTGCTGTATCACAGCTCATCGGTGTGGCTAGACATATCCACTTGCTTCTGGCCGGGATCGAAACTCGACCGATTTGGCGTTAGTCGGAGTCTCTACTCCCTAAGCCATCGGCGCATGGCATCAAAGAAGGGAAATTTTAACGTGTTGTACATAAGCAGTGTATTCAGGCGCCAGTCACCGAGAGAACTCAATTCATTTCTGAAGAGTCACGCATATAGCCGAAGTGGAACCTGTTTTTAAAATTTTCTTCTCCAGAGAGCTCAGTCGTAATGAGAGCATAATATATTAGTCATCCACACAAGACTATGTGAATGTGCACACCTTGAGTCTCACCATTCTTATCTAAAAACTGATACTCAAATTCAGTAATAACCATTAACATATCGGCCGTATATCGTATGGAATAAGATAAGTTGTATTGAATAAGATGCGTTAGAAATTCAGAGTTGTTTTGAGCCTCTAGTACTTTTGCTTATACTCTGTTATCCACGAGGTGTCCTTGACAAAATCCAACGAAGAATCTGTAGTGTCATTGACCCCGACTTGGCAACTCAGATGCAATCACTTTCTCAACGGCACAATGTGGCTTCCCTGTATCTCTTCTACAAATACTTTCACGGCTTCTGCTCCGATGAAATTCGCTCACTCGTACCCCCTATATATAAATTTACTCAAGTCACAAGATTAGCAACTAGGTCCTACCCTTTTACTGTGAAACCAATAAATTGTAAACGCAATTTCTACTCTAACAGCTTTTCTTGCACTTCCAGCCTGTGGAACTCCCTTCCGTTTACTTGCTTCCCCGACAGCTACAATCTCCAAGAATTTAAATGTAAAGTCAATACTCATCTCCTATCCCACTAACCTGCATCCTCCTTCACATGCTTCTTTCTCCGTCCACTCCACTCTCATCAGTATTCTCATCCTTCTCTTACCCACATCCTGACACCCCCTATAATCTGTCACTCTTTCTCATAGCTTTCCTCCTATGTAACCCCCTGCAAAACAGTGGCAGTAAAATGCTTTACTTGGGGCAATATGATTATAAAAAAAAATATTTACTAATATAATGTGGATATAAAGTGGTGGATCATTTCTATATTACAATCAATATATAAATTGATCCCCCACTTAATGGTCGCAGTCATCTTTCTCTTACCCACTTCCTGACACCCTTATAACCTATCACTCTTTCTCATGACATTCCTCCTATGTAACCCCCTGCAAAACAGTGGCAGTAAAATGCCTTGCTTGGGGCGATATGATTATAAACAAATAGAAATAAAAAAGAAATAAAAGTCTCAGCACGATACCTGAAGGAATTAGAAAGTTAAAAACAGCACATAACAAAAAAAAAAAAACTGTAGGAATCCACCTCTTCTCCCCCAACAGTAGGTTAATTAATAGGATTGTGTGAGTAAATGATTATTATATTCCCAAACATCTTAAAATCTGAAATAATTATTCTGGCTTTAAAACGCCTGAAAATGGTTGATAAGCCGTAAAACACACACACACACACACACACACACACACACACACACACACACAAATTGATCAAAACTAAAGACTCACCTCACACACAATATTTCACGTTGTTGAAGTGAACAGGCGGTTAATTTCCTTTTATTCCCATGACTTTTATGTACTTTGCCTAATTTAATAGGAAGCAGGAGTACATTGTGGATTTTAGAACAAAGAGGCTTCCCCAACATGACGTTACCCGTTCTCACTCTCCCCAGCTCTCTCCCATATATATATATATATATATATATACAGGCCTTTGTCAATCTCATATATGTCTCAGGTCTTTGCGTAAGAAACACCCAAGGTAAGATTGGCTCGAACAATAACAAAATTTGTTGTCTGGACCACAAGTCAACAGCAGTGAATAAAAAGCAGGACAGAAAAGCGAGAAATTTACCTTTCGTCTTATCATAAAATCTCACCCAGCGAGAAATAAAAAAACGATTTTAAAAATGTAATTGTTGTGATTTCTTTCTTACTTTCTTTCTTTCTTTTTGCTTTCTTTCTTTATCTTTTCTTTCTTTTCTTTCTTTTTTCCTTGCTTTACTCTCTTTTTTCTTTCGTTTTTTATTCTTCATGTCTTTATTTAATTTCATTTTTTCTATTTCTTCCTTCTTTCTTTTTTCTCCCGAAATGACGTAAAGGAGACCGTTTAATTTCCAAATTGGAAAAAATGGCCATGTTTGACTTAATGATTATATATATATATATATATATATATATATATATATATATATATATATATATATATCACATTATATAATGCTTTAGATTAATTTTAATAATTTAGCCTCAATTAATAAATAATAGCTGTTCTTGTGAGTTATCGAAGGTAATCTGAAATTAAACATGACCGTTTCTGACTATATATATCATGCATTTGATTAATTTTATTAATTTGGCCTCAACTAATATATAATAGTTGTTCTTGTGGGTTTTCAAAGGTAATCTTTAAGTCAAACATGATGGTTTCTGAGTTTCTGACTATATATATATATATATATATATATATATATGAATGGCTAAAAGAAAGAAAATTATTTCCTTTTAGCCGATGAATTTCGTCCACTGACGGATTTATAAAAAAAAAACAAAAACAAAAAAAACAAAAAACGAAATGATTTATTTAAAAGAAAGTATCTATAAATAAAAACAAAATATTGTAACTAGAAAATTATAAAACGCTCATAAATATTCATTGAGTCAACTGAAAAATATTAGATATTTAATTATGTCTTGAACGTTTTTTTTTTATATGAAGTATTCTGTTTGGATTGTCACAGTAATAAGACGATGAAATGATAGGTTTAAACATTTTATTTGATTTTTTTAATATATTTTTTCTATACGCTGGTCTTAGAAGAGTAGTGGTTTTATGTGCGTTGTGTTGCAGTGGATATCGGCTCGGAACGAAAAATCGGGGAGCCGAGTTCGAATTCCAGCCGAATTCTTTGCATTCACTTACGCGCAAATACCCTTGGGAAAGGTATTAATCCGTCTATTCCTTCCAGTTATGGGTTAAATAACAGAACAGATTGGATTCTATAGCCTTGGTCGGCAACCAGTCTACCACAGAAAGCAATGGCAACCTACTTCGGGATAATGTTCTGCCCAGTCAGTCATGTCTCTTTCGAGACATGATCGACCAAGCGTGTTTCACGTATGGCACTTAACAGACTGACTGAGTTTGGGAAAAACACCGTGATGTAGATTAACATTTTAGTTATATATGATGGCGACACTCTCGGGAAATTTCCTTCTGAGTAAATTATTTTATCTTTTGACTAGCAGGATAGCCCGGCGTTGCTCGGGTGTAATGAAAGCTTTAAAACTAATCCATGGTCCTGGAGCTCAGATTCTTTAGACATTGGCACGAAAGACAAAAATGCAATAGTTGTTTCCAGTTAAAGCGAAGCCGTAGACTGAAAGAAAAATGAATGGATGTAAGTCAAATTTTGATTTCCTGGTATCGATATCAAATAAGTTTTTTTCGTCGTAATCTGAATTTTGAAGGCTAAATAAGTCTTCTGATTAAATGCTGTCATGGCTGAGATTAAGAACTACAATTATACCTACTTAGAGCCAAACTAAACTAAAAGGGCTGAAAAAAATACAAACATACAGGCAGATAAACAGACGCACACACAAGCATCTCGCCTTATATATATATATATTATCGATTTTCTGCACTATTGTAAGAATTACAACCTTGAAACTTCTAAATATCTTTTTTATGTTATTGTCTATGAGTGCATCAAATTTGATTAAAATCGGACCACTCCTTCTATAACCCGACTTTTTCGATTATCGATTTTTGATATTTATCGATGTTACCTCGACACAAAACCTAGCTAAGAACACTCGCAGATGCTTATAGTACAACTGTGTAAATTTTCAAGAAAATCGGTTCAGCCGTTTCGGAGTCTATAAGTAACGGACACACACACAGATACACACATACACACATACATATACACACAGTCAAAGTTCCATTTATAAATAAGTTTAGATATATATATTTTTCTTCATTTATAAACGAGATTATAAATGAAAAATATTCAAAAGTTCTACAATATAATTGCATAGAACACTTTTAATATAAATGTGTACTGGTCTAACCCTATTAGCATCAAAAACTAAGTATTAAACAATCAATATATATATATATATATATATATATAGTTTTTTTTTCACTTAATTTAGATTTCGATTTAAGTTTGGAGCACGCAATGTAATTTGACGTCACTACTCAATAAAATGGTCGGCTAGAGTCACCTTCTAAGCTTTACTAATGCCGAGTGGACCCGACTCTTCTTCTCTGACCACATTTCTCAACAGATAAATATTTAGAAACTGTTTTTCTCATTAAAGAAGTTATCAATCGGAAGGCAAAAAATGCTGAAGTTGTTTATGTCAACACTTCGACGTGTATTCAGTTTTCCGGGAATTTTGTGTTTCAGTCACCGAATACAAAACTTCTGAAGGAACCGCACAGAGACGATTTTTACTCTGCATTTTTGTTCCTGCGTTTTAATATATTTTACAAATGTTGGGATGAGTCTATTTCTTTTTTTTTTTTTTTATAAGCGTTTCACCCCGAGCAAGGCATGTCACTGCCACTACTGCGCAGGGGGCTACATAGAGTGGAGAAAGGATGATTAAATATAGGAAATGTCAGAGGGTGGGTGACAGGCGGGTAAGGATACCGAGAATGAGGGTTGGGTAGATGAGAGTGTTCTGAGAATAGTTGGGAGTTAGTGTGATAGGAGATGTCTATTGACCCTACATTTAAACACCTGGAGATTGTAACTGTCGGGAAAGCAGACTTGTGGAAGGGAGTTCCACAGGCGGAAAGCGCGAGAAAAGAAGCTGTTGGAGTAGAATTTACGGTTACATCTTCCCTCCCCCTCCCACTCCAATGTATTCTATCCTCACACTACTGTCTGTTACTGCTTACTTAAAGGTAACTTAAACTTTCCAGAACTGAATAGAGGAAACAAAATGAAGATAATTTTTGAAATTTTCTTAACTTTTTTCTGTCAGTCAGCCTGACTGCCAATGTTTTGCAGGGTGTTATATAGGGGAAAGTGATGTAAAAAATGATTAGTTATAGGAAATGTCGGGAGGAGGGTGATAGTCGAATAAGGTTACCGAGGATGGTGGTGGGGTAGATGGGAAGAGCGTTTGAGAGAATGGATGCGAGTTAGTGTGATAAGAGGTGTCTATTGACCTTACATTTAAATTCCTGGAGATTGTAGCTGTCGGGGAAGCAAGTATATGGAAGGGAATTCCACAGGCGGGAAATGCGAGAAAAGAAGCTGTTAGAGTAGAAATTGCGGTTACATTTTAGCAGTTTCACTGTAAAAAGGTGGGACCTAGTTGCTAATCTAGTAGCTCGTGTATATTCATACCTAGGGGCACCAGTGATCTAAGTTCATCGGTGCAAAAGGCATGAAAATATTTATAGAAGAGGCACAGGGAAGCCACATCACATCGGTGAGAGAGTGACTGCAGCCGAGATGCCAAGTCGGTATCGATCACATTACAGATTCTCCGTTGTTAAGAACCCCGAGGTGAATGGCAGGGGCACTCGACCAGATGTGGCAGCATTATTCAATACACGGGTGGATGGTAGATTTATATATGTGCAGGATGAACTCAGACGGGAAAAAACTTCCTGGCCCAGCACAGTGAACCGACCTTCTTAGCAGCGGAATGAGCAATGGATTCGAGATAGTCATTCCACTTGAGGTCCGCTGAGAGTGTGAGGCCAAGGAGGCGTAGTGTTTTAGCAAACTTCCAATCGGCTTCATCTGTGCAGAAAAGAATATCATCCAAAATTTGGCCTGTGAAGAAACGACAATTGTTGCTCGCAACAAAAACGGCGTTACCATTATCTCGGGAGATACATCGATGCCTTCTACTACAACTGCTTATAAAGATATTTAACCATCAATATAACCTCATATAATGTGTGTGTGTGTGTGTGTGTGTGTGTGTGTGTCTAAAGTAGGGGTCGGCAACCTTTTGGAGAGTGAGGGCCAAAAAGCTATGTAGAATCATAGAGGAGGGCCAAACAGCTACGGCTCCAGTGTCATGGAGAAAAACCATGTTATTAAATATGTGAATAAATTTTCTATGTTTTTGAAGAAAGCAAGGATTCAATATCATTTAATATCTGACGGGAATTTTGTTAAAAAAATATTACATCTTTAAAAAAATGTTTCTTAAATCAGTACTGAAAAAAATCCATTAAAATCGGTTAAAAACACGATTTTATATTAATTTAAAAGTGCCCTCTCATGAAAGCAATTTCACAGAAAAAGTGAAAGTGAGGCCGTACGCTTATTTTGGCGATCCCTAAAAATAAAAAATAAAAGTAAAACACATTCTCCAGGTAAAAAGAAACAATTTCTTTAATTTCGACGCAATATATTCAGACTATCAACTGTCACTTTGGTTTGGTTTACCTATATTTATATCGTGTCCAGCGGGCCGGACAAGATTCCCTCGAGGGCCGGATGTGGTTCGCGGGCCGGACAAGATTCACTCGAGGGCCGGGTGTGCCCCGTGGGCCAGACAAGGTTCACTCGAGGGCCGGATGTGCCCCGCGGGCCTGGGGTTGCCGGCCACTGGTCGAAAGCTACATCTTTTACGAAACGGAGACCCATTCACGCGCATAATGTGCCAAACGTGATACACGGTTGGGCGATCATGTCTCGAAAAAGACATAAGTGACTGGGCAGAAGATTAAAAATTTAGCCCTTTAGCAAATTGAAAATTTAGCCCAGACGATTGAAGACATCGTAACGGTGTGTGTACGGAACTTCGAAGCCGGAATGCTCAGTTAAGGGGCAAACTTCTCTGCATTAATCATCGTAACACTCTATCCCTAACCTCCGTTGCTTCCTAGAACCCTGTTCCATCTATTAACGAATATTTAAATGACAAGTTTGTAAATTTCTTTATACTATAATTATGATGTTGAAATCCTCAGAGTTTATGGTATTGTTGGAGTTATCGCTCGCATTTTTGTCGATATTTACAAACGCTACATGGTATGATCCATTTCTCCCATTAATGTATCTGTCCTGAATAAATATATTCAGAAGAACTCAGACGAAGCTCAGTCAAAAGGGAAGAGTCTTGTCTAGGTAAAAAAAAACAAGTTCGGTGCGTGGCCCTACCTTGTGCAGGGTCTACGGTAAAGTTTTGTCCGGGTTTAAGGGCTCAAAATAAAAATGAGCTTGTGCAGCATTCTGCCCCAATGAGGAGGTAGATAAATAACCAGAGACGAACCCAGAAGACGCCTTGTTGATGGACAGTCTTTTCTGGGTAAAAGCAAATGACAGCCCGACCCCTGTGCATGGTCTAGCGGAATATTTGCCGAGAATAAAAGCTCGGATGGTTCCACGGTAAAAAAAAATCGGCCTTACGTAATATCCCATCTTTGTGAGGTAAGTACCGATTTCATCAAAGCTCAATTTGTAGAAATCTCCAGCTTCGTTGCGAGAGGAACCCAGCTGAGGATATGCTGAAGAACTGATTCTCGTCTGAGGTAAATAAATGAGATCTCGATCTTGCGTATGCCCCACCATAAAAATTGGCCTTGTGCAGCATTTATACCTTTGTAGGGAAGCTTGGGTAAATACTAAGTTCATTAAAGCTTACACTTAAGCCAAAAGAATTATCTCTAACAATTCTACTACAATTTAAGGAACTCGTTTTTAACCGTTTTTGTAAAGCCTAATTTATTCTGTAAATTGTAATTGACACCAACGCTTCTGACGCCGAGCTAGAACATGTGTGTGTGTGTGTGTGTGTGTGTGTGTGTCTACACACACAGACATACACAGAAGAAAGAAAGAAAGAAAGAAAGAAAGAAAGAGAGACTAGTGTGTTGCGATTTTGAAATTTGAAATTTAGAACTTGTGTTTGTTCATTCCGAAATCGTAGAAATAGGATACTTGATAATAAGTTCTACAGATTTTTCAAATCCGGCCCTGATGAGCACTTTAACTCGAAACTGATTAACTCATTTTAACCCAGTATCCTCAGATTTTAAAAATTAAATTCATTTACAAATCACAAGAATCTTTCTTCCAACCGGGCAATATTTGGAAGGTAATTTTATTGATGAATCAATATGTCCTCACTGCCTATATATAATAATGGTTTTATAAAATGATTTATACCCATTATTTTTTTTACAGTTTTTAATGCTGTTCTCAAATGAGGACACTGGGTTAAAATGGGTTAATGACGTATCTGGGAAGTAAATATAAAACGACACATTAAAAAAGATATGCATAAAAAATGACATAATATACATACAGGGGTCCCATTTAAATGAGAACAAAAGACAAAACGACTTTAGATTTAGTTTGGTCATTGCCCGTGCTAAAAATATTTATGTTCATATAATTTAATTCCGATACCAACATCTGGATTTCGGTCACGTTAATTTGAATACCCGCCGAATCAACAGACGCAGGAGAGCCAGCAATTCAATCTATATATTTCAAGCGATAGGTCTACTTCCCTTTATGTTATTTTATGATAATGATTACACACACACACACACACACACACACACATATATATATATATATATATATATATATATATTGTTAAATATGACAGGCAATGAATGTCTATTATGTTTAATCATGAGCCGTTCTACATATCGTATTTTGGCTGTAACCTCTCTGAAGATGGCTCATGTGAGTCGAAAGCTTAGAATCAACTTAATAAAAAAAATATCCAAATGATGGACAATTTTCGTCTTCATTTTCACCTGAAATTAAAGCCAACATACTATGTTTAGAACTACTCATGAGTAAATATAATAGACATTCATTGTCTGTTATATTTAACAATATATGTTTAGAAAATTATCTTCTGCCTCCATACACTATATATATATATATATATATATATATATATATATATATATATATATATCGGGACAGAGAAACATTTTCTGAAACCGATCGACAAACATTTTAAGCAGAACAACCCACTAAGTAAGATTTTCAATAGGAAAACATTAAATATTAGTTACTGCACTCACAATATTAATAACATCATCAACTCACACAATAGTAGTTTACTGAATAAATTTTACAGAATCAACAAACAGGAAATGCAACCTCCTGTAACTGTAGAATAAAAAACAACTGACTAGTTGGTGGTATATGCAGATTCGAAAATATCATATACCAAGCGACCATTTATCCTAGTGAAAACAGAAACGAGAAAAAAGCATATATAGGAATTTACGTCGGACCATGGATACAACGCCTATATAATTATAAGCATTCTTTTTCTAAATCCCACCTAAAATATCAAACCGTTCTCTCCAAATATTTCTGGAATTAAAAGACAGGAATTTCTCCCCACAGATTGAAGGGAAGATTATAGGGAAATCTCAAACCCCCAACAGCTTCAGAAATGCAATTTATACTTAGACAAAAAGATTAGAATTATCAATTTCAGAGAAATATGCCAATTACTAAATCAGGAAAATGCATTCATTTTCAAATGTCGGCATAAAAATAAATTTAAACTATCTAATACATGGAATCTTAGAATTGTCACAGTTGCCGATTCTTGCGTTGATCATTCACTGGAGGATTTTACAGACTGAAGAAGTAAAGATAGAGATCTACCATGTAATGGGTAGACACGCCAATATATGTATTCAACGACTCTGTATCATTTATGTATGAATTTAAGGAGTGTCTTATTTTGCATTGTGTGATTGTAAATTCATTTTAATATAAATATTTCGCGTATATAAGTGGGCACCTAACTGTAAGGGTCAGTCAGTTGAGTGCCATACGTGATACACGCTTAGGCGATCATGTCTCGACAGAGACATGACTGACTGGGCAGAAGATTATCCCGCAGTAGGTTGCCATTGCTTTCTGCTGTAGACTGGTTGCCGACCAAGGCTATAGAACCCAATCTGTCCTGTTATTTAACCCATAACTGGAAGGAATAGGCGGATTAATACCTTTCCCAAGGGTATTTGCGCGTAAGTGAATGCAATGAATTCAGCTGGAATTCGAACTCGGCTCCCCGATTTCTTGGAACGAGAAATCGGGGGTACATACTGTAAGGGTACATAGAGTTATTTCGTGCATATGGTTGCACCTAAATATGTGCATGTTCCGTACATATAGGGGTGACCAAGGATAATTATGGTTACATGCATTATTGCATGTATATTCCGTGTATATGGGTGCACCTAATTATATAAATATATTTTTCGAGTATATGGGAGCACCTAATGATATATATGTTGGCGTTCATCTTGGATTAAGGATGTAGTCGATTGAACCCTCCTGAATTGATTATATCCTCCTTTATTGATCAGTTTGAGCATATATGTACATGTGGATATCGAAATTCATATGATATATGCCGGTATATGTATGTAACATTTGTTATGATGCATGGAATATGAAACATACCCCCTCGTTTGGGGGAAAAAGTGGAGATGTATTTGTATACAAGCTCACATTGTTTTTATATATACACGTATAAGGTTTTATAAGCGAGTACGCGGAGAAAAAAAGGCAAGAGAGGAAAGAGACAAACGGTATACGTTATAAAGATTGTTTATGTACACACAAACACACACACACACACACACACACACACACACACACACACACACATATATATATATATATATATATATATATATATATATATCCATATATATATATATATATGGATCTGCTTTTCATAGATATGAGAGTGTGTGATCACAATAATTATATATAGATATAAATGGATGGATGGATGGATGGTTGGATGGATATATAAATAATACATTTGTATGTACAGTCAGTTAAGTGCCATACATGATAAACGCTTTGGGCGATCATGTCACGTTCGAGACATGACTAACTGGGCAGAAGATTATCCCAGTAGGTTGCCATTGCTTTCTGCGGTAGGCTGGTTACCAACTAAGGCTATAGAACCCAATCTGTCCTATTATTTACCCCATACCTGAAGGAAAGAGACGGATTAATACCTTTCCAAGAGGTATTTGTGCGGAAGTGAAGTCAAGGAATTCAACTGGAATTCGAACTCTGCTCCCGATTTGTCGTTCCGAGTATGTTCAAATATATATAAATACGGACATGTATGAAGTGAAATATACGTATCTATGTGTGTATGTGTGTAAGTATGCAAATATATGCGTATTTTGTGAGTATATGTGAGATTTGTTACTATAATTGCGCAAACATATGTTGCTACTAATTATACGCGTAGAAATCCGGTCTTCATAAAAATATATATGTGAGTGTGTACGCAAGATTTGTATGTGAGCATGAATGGATGTGTGTCTGTGGGAATATGTAAGTATATGCACAGATGCATTTGTATGTAAATATGTGGATGTATGGACATATGTGTACGTGGATATGAATAAGTGTATGTGATTGTGTTAATACGTATTCATGAGCTTGTGAGTGGGTGTGTTATGAGTTTATGGTCACTATCCAAGAACGATGACCTCTTTTCGACCGGTCTAGGGATTCCCAACTAAGATAACACTAACGTCTCTGTTTTAAATCATGTTACTTGTTTTCAATTTCACTTTAAAGAAATATTTATTCACGGTTAATATTTATACCGAATGGAACGAATATAGTGTGGCCTGACGAAATGAGCTCATAGAAATAAATCATAATTCATAACCAATGTAAATGATGTGTTAAGTTTTCCTTTATATATATATATATATATATATATATATATATATATATATATATATATATATATATACCGGGCATAATTATTAGATCATCCCAGGTTTTTAAGAAAAATGAAGTATTTTATACTATTTTTAGTATTTATTGTTAAGTGGATTATTGTAAATGAAAATAGAATGAATCTTTTGTTATTATTACTTTGCAAAATTTTACAAGGCAGCCAGGAAACCTTTGCTTCGGCCAGCCAATAAAACTGAACTTCAGAACATTTCATTTGATGCACATGTTATTGTACAGTATTAACAAAAGAACCATTCTATTTTCATTTAGAATTATCCACTTGACAATAAATACTAAAAATAGTATGAAATACATCATTTCTTTTAAAAAACTGGGATGGCCTAATAATTATGGCCGGTAAATTGTCGCTATTTGCAAAGTAATAATAACAAAAGAACCATTCTATTTTCATTTAGAATTATCCACTTGACAATAAATAGTAAAAAATAATATGAAATACATTTTTTTCTTTAAATCCTGGAGTAGCCTAATTATTATTATTATGTCATTTTTCATTATAAATCGATTTCTGCTATGGTTGCAATACCTGCACCAAGTCTGCAGGAAGACTTGAGGCAGGTAGTGGTGTGTTGTTATGACTCCATTTCATGTTTATATCTCTCTAACATCATTAGCGTTACATAGACAAAGTTCCTCTTATTGTGTAGGTTGTATTAACAAAACAAGTTTTTGTATATCTCTTTAAGCTAGGTTTATTATTATTATGTCATTTTTCATTATAAATCGATTTCTGCTATGGTTGCAATACCTACCAAGTCTGCAGGAAGACTTGAGGCAGGTAGTGGTGTGTTGTTATGACTCATTTCATGTTTTTCATATCTCTTCTTAACATCATTAGCGTTACATAGACAAAGTTCTCCTTATTGTGTAGGCTGTGCTTAACAAAACAAGTTTTTTGTATATCTCTTAAGCTAGGGTTTATTATTATTATGTCATTTTTCATTATAAATCGATTTCTGCTATGGTTGCATTACCTACCAAGTCTGCAGGAAGACTTGAGGCAGGTAGTGGTGTGTTGTTATGACTCCATTTCATGTTTTTCTATATCTCTAACACTATGCGTTACATAGACAAAGTTCTCCTTATTGTGTAGGCTGTGCTTAACAAAACAAGTTTTTGTATATCTCTTAAGCTAGGTTTATTATTATTATGTCATTTTTCATTATAAATCGATTTCTGCTATGGTTGTAATACCTACCAAGTCTGCAGGAAGACTGGAGGCAGGTAGTGGTGTGTTGTTATGACTCCATTTCATGTTTTTCATATCTCTTAACATCATTAGCGTTACATAGACAAAGTTCTCCTTATTGTGTAGGTTGTGCTTAACAAAACAAGTTTTTGTATATCTCTTAAGCTAGGTTTATTATTATTATGTCATTTTTCATTATAAATCGATTTCTGCTATGGTTGCAATACCTACCAAGTCTGCAGGAAGACTTGAGGCAGGTAGTGGTGTGTTGTTATGACTCCATTTCATGTTTTTCTATATCTCTAACATCATTAGCGTTACATAGACAAAGTTCTTTATTGTGTAGGTTGTGCTTAACAAAACAAGTTTTTGTATATCTCTTAAGCTAGGGTTTATTATTATTATGTCATTTTTCATTATAAATCGATTTCTGCTATGGCTGCAATACCCTTACCAAGTCTGCAGGAAGATTTGAGGCAGGTAGTGGTGTGTTGTTATGACTCCATTTCATGTTTTTCATATCTCTCTAACATCATTAGCGTTACATAGACAAAGTTCTCCTCTTATTGTGTAGGCTGTGCTTAACAAAACAAGTTTTTGTATATCTCTCTTAAGCTAGGGTTTATTATTATTATGTCATTTTTCATCATATTTAGATTTCTGCATTGGTCTCACTACCAACCAAGTCTGCGGGGAGACCTAAGGCAGGTAGTGGCGTGTTGTTATGGCTCCATTTCATGTTTTTCTATCTTCCCTATCATCCTCAGCATTACATAGATAAAGTTTTCCTTAGTGTGTGGGCTGTACTTAATAAGACAATTTTTTGTATATCTCTTAAGCTGGGGTTTCCAGGGATTCTTTCAATGTGTTGTTTTGTTCCATTTTTTATCATTCCAAGTGCACCTACAATCACTGTCACAACTCTTGTTTTCAATTTCCACATTTTTTCTATTTCAATTTCCAGGTCTTTATATTTTGACAGTTTTTCAAATTCCTTGATTGCTATGTTACAATCCGCTGGACAAGCCATATAAATTAATAGACAAGTTTTCTCCTTCTGGTTTTTAACAGTAATGTCTGGCCTGTTTGCTTCAATTTTTCTGTCTGTGTAGATGGTGTAATCCCATAGAATGGTTACATCTTCTATTTCTGTAACTGGTGCTGGATGATGTTCATACCAGTGTTTGTTTACAGCTTTTCCATAATGTTTGCACATTGTCCCAATGTAAATATTGCCCAACTCTATCGTGGCGATTTTTATATTCGTTTGGGGCAAGCACAGAACAGCCTGAGATTAGGTGGTCTATTGTTTCTTGGTGTTTATCACAAAACCTGCATTTTGGTTATTATTATTATTATTATTATTATTATTATTATTATTATTATTATAACGCATATATATACAGTAATTCTCATGTATAGTGTTCGTTATATGTAGGTGTAAGTAATGTTATTTCTCTGTGTGTTAGTCTCAGTGTTATTATATATATATATATATATAATGAATATAAACACACACACAATATATATATGAATAGAATAAGTAAAGAACTGCTTAGATAAAGTGTCTAATTTAACATGTTTCATTTTATTAAGCTTCTTTAGAAATTTGTTTGTTCTCTGAAGAAGCTTCAAAAAGTAAAACATGTTAGTTTAGACACTTTTTCTTCCTGTTCTTTACATATTCTATTCACCTTGTTGGATTTCAATCCATACATTCAATTCATATATATATATATATATATATATATATATATATATATATATATATATATATATATATATAAGGAATCGGAGAATGCATGCCTTAAAATGACATGTTCAAATTGGTTATTCGCCCACTAAGTTTTCTATGAATTTACAATTTACAGATAAATAAAGATATATATAGACACATCCACTTGCTTCTGGCCGGAATCGAAACTCGACCGATATGGTGTCAGTCAGAGTCGCTATCCTCTAAGCATAGGCGCATGGAATCAGGGAAAGAAATTTTAACGTGTTGTATATAAGTAGTGTATACACACCCAACGTCTATATATATATATATATATATATATATACTTCTGATAATTGTGTATAACATATTCTGAATGATAAGATAATGATAGTTTCTGAATGACAAAACCGCCGCGATAGTGGCTGGTTGTGTGGTACCAAAAATAGCGACCGAAAACATCGCAAATTTCCAGCTGGTGAATCACCAGTCTACTTGCTTCTTACTGTATATTTTACCCCCCCCCCCCCGCTACTTGTTTAAAGAAAAGGAAAGAGAAGAAGAAAATACTTTGCAAATTCAATTTATTAGAAAGGGAAGATATATATATATATATATATATAGAGAGAGAGAGAGAGAGTGAGAAAGAGGGGAGTGAGAGAGACTGTGTGTTTATATAATGGTCAGCGTAAGTGCTATGTTGGTATGTGCTTCCGTATTCAACAAATCCGCGACGGCCGTCAGATGAATGTATCCCACCCCTTCATTTACCATCACACATTTTTCCCCACTTAAGATTTAAAAAAAGAATAAGTCTTTTTTATTCCATCTGCACTGACGACAGTCCGTATAGGCGACAAAAAAAAAAAAAAAAAAATGGACACCAGATGGCGTTTTTTACCCTCTTATCAGTAAAAAGTATATCAGCAAATACAGCTCTCCCGCCTGGTTGCCGCCTGCTCCTTTGACCATCAGTAGAATATGAAGTATTAAGACCACAGAAAAAGCCGTGTGTGTGTGTGTGTGTATGTATGTGTGTGTTTGTGTGTATGTGTGTGCGTGTGTGGTGTTGAAAAGTCCTCTGCACAAATAAAACAAACTTTAAAAAAATAATGAAAAAAAAAACATGATCATTCGGTCAAATTTAAGAGGTGATATCAAGTTGATGCAAATATTTTGCCATTTTTGACCCAATATTTCTTATATACAATACTGTGCAAAAGTATTAGGACAAGAACTATTTTATCTTTTATGAGGCATATTGACAGAAAATAAACAATTTAATTAAAATAATTTTATTTGATTTACTCAACAAATGCTTTAACAAGAAAAAATACTTATTACAAAATAAATTTAATATTTAGTATAACAGACTTTTGCCTTGATCACAGCCTTCATTCTGTCAGGCATTGACATCACAAGCTTCTTCAATGTATCTAATGGTATCTCCTGTCAAGCAGCTTGTATTTTTTCCCAAAGTGGGTCTCGCGAAGTAACATTAGGTCTATCAATATTTTTATCCAAAATTAATCATAGATCTTCAATACAATTGAGATCACAGCTTTGTGGGGACCAATTCAAATTCCGAAGCCTTCCTTCCGCTTCCTTTTTAGTTAAATAATTCTTACAAAGGTTTGGCTTTTCACCCTGTATTTGAATCTCAGTAAGGTTTTTAGGAAAATCACTCCTGTCTTATACTTTTGCACACTACCGATAGTGTGCAAAAGTGTTAGGACAGAGGTGATTTTAAACTTTATTTTGATGCCTCATAAAAGATAAAATAGTTCTTGTCCTAATACTTTTGCACAGTACTGTATATGTTCATTCTATTGTTATTCAACCGTTAATGACTGAATGTCCTGGGTTGTGGTGCAGTAGATATCAGCTCGGAATGAAAAACCGTAGAACCGAGTTCGAATTTCAGCTGAATTCGTTGCATTCACTTACTCGCAAATACCCTTAGGAAAGATATTAATCCGTCTCTTCCATCCGACTCTGGGTCAAATAACATGGCTGATTGGGTTTCATATCCTTGGTTTGCAAACAATCAACCGCAGAAAACAATGGCACCCTACTGCGGGTAAACCTTCTGCTCACTCAGTTACGTCCCGAAAGAGACATGATCACCCAAGCGTGTATGGCATGCTTTTTTCATTTGTTTTTGTTTGATGGCTTTCAAGTGAATTGTGTATTTTAGCATTAATACATTATTGATTCGATATATTCTTATAGGTACCTCCATTAACTTTTAACCAGTCAGTACCACACGTGATACACGCTTGGGTGATCATGTCTCTTTCCATATAAAATTGACTAGGCAGAAGATTTTCCAGTAGTCAGTCAGTTAAGTGTCATACGTAATAAACCCTTTGGGTGATCATGTCTAGAAAGAGACATAACTGACTAGACAGAAGATAACTGATTAGACAGAATTAAGTTGTCATTGCTTTCTGCGGTAGACTGGTTGCCAGCCAAGGCTATAGAACCCAATCTGTTCTGTTATTTAAACCCATAACTGGAGGGAAGAGACAGTTTAATACCTTTCTCAAGGGTATTTGTGCGTAAGTGAATGCAAGGAATTCAACTGGAATTCGAACTCGCTACTCCGATTTGTCGTTCCGAGTTGATATCCACTGCAGCACAACGCAGGTTGCTATTTCTTTCTTCGGTAGACTAGTTGCCAATCCTCTCCATTCTGCTATTATCTTATAGTTGGAAGGAGAAGATATGAATTAATACCATGCTTATTTGCGAGTAAGTGAATGCAACGTATTCAACTGGAATTTGAACTCGGTTCTTCGATTTTTTCAATCCGAGCTAATATCCATTGCACCATAACGCACCACAATGCACATCCAATTTTCGATACCTCGGTTTAAAATGACTTTTTTTTTAAATGAAATATCTTTCTTGGCGCGTTCGTTTTAGCTTTATTTGAAAGCTAAATGACTAAATTTATTATTTCCGGTTAGCAAAATATCTGGTGTATTTAGGACAGAAATTATATTAAATAGAATGCTTCTAAAATAGCTGATTAGCGCCTCTTTTAGTCGTCGTTCATAGCAATATAATTGGGTGTATTAAAAAAATTTCAAAAATTGCGTATACTTTTCTGAAACTTTATTTGAGGAATATTAACTGATGCAAAGTATAATTAATCGCTTTAACTTTTGAAACGATTTTAAGTTCAAAATAACAGGGAAATGAATTTTTAAAACAAACAGTAACGGTGATACTTGTCATTGATTGTCAATCATGTAACAAGTTCTGATAAAGGTGTTGACAGCTTTATTGTTGTTTTACGGAGACTTTATCTGTAACAACATAATTTAAGAAAATAACAGGCGAGCCCCTTTTTTCATATGATTTTAAAGTGCTCAGTGAAATGTTGGAAAATATTCTCCATTAGGTAATTTTAGGATGTTGACTTTAAATTTACTATAGTCATCGTTTTTATTTTCTGATAATGTCGTGTTTGGTTGACCACACTTGAAAAATGAAAACGTTATATAACATTTTATATACGTAAAAACATTTTTTTTAAATATTTTAAATATCTTGGTTCAAAATAATTTTATTAAGCTTTTCAAATTTTGATTAGTGAATATAGTTTCAGTAAATATGACTGTCACCTACAAGGATGAAAATAATGCAGAATTTAAAAAATAAATTGTATATCCCAAATTATTATAATAAAAAAAATGTAAACAATTCGTGGAAAGATTTATTATTCATCAAAATTTTTCTTCTATTCTGACAACAGTGCCTTTAATAAATCTGATTTATACAAACAATTAAAAGTTTTTATAATTAAATAATATCATAGTTTTGTTGCATGTTTTTTATTTTACAGTTCAGAGCAGATTTTGGGGAAATGAGTAGTAGTTTGAAAAAAAAACTTTGATAACTTACATTTTAAAAGAACTTTTGCGTTAAAATAATAAAAAAGAATTTTTCCTATAAATTTATGATCTCAAAATTTTATTAAATTAAATAAGTGGGGAATGGCATATTTAAAAATAAATATATTTTTACTACGATTTTCTTTAAAAAATCGAAAATAGTTTCATCCATTTTCGAATATATTCTGAACGTTTAAATAAAATCCGATAATTATTTGATTTTTTCAAGAATTTCCAAATAAGTTTGTCTTTCATCAGAAAAAAAGAGAAAAGCAATCATAAGACATAGAGAGCTGGTGAAAAAAACACAAAGATTTTGCTTTTCGCCTTTCTTCTGATGAAAAACAAACTTATTTGGAAATTCTTGAAAAAATCAAATAATTATCGGATTTTATTTAAACTTTAAGGAAATATTTGAAAATAGATGAAACTATTTTCGAGTTTTTTAATAAAAATCATAGTAATATATATATATATATATATATATATATATATATATATATATATATTCTTTTTAAATGTGTCATTTCCCATTTATTTAATTTCATGAAATTTAGTTTCTCAAATTTTCATTTGTTTTCCTCTGTCAGAATAAATAGTTTCGACTATCGTCTGGTTTACAACCACTCCGAGTTTTTGAACAAGAATAAATGGTTATTCCTTGTTTTCTTTCTTAAGATTAGGTTTCCATTCCGATCTGAATTCCTTTTTCAGTCTCTTTGAAGCCCAGTAGTTCATTGATTCATTGCTGTCTTATCGCCTTGTTTGAAGTAAATTGATAAAAAAAAAACATCCAGGTTATCAAAATGTCACGCTGACTTGTTAACAAGACCCTGGTAAATTTCAAGATGTATAATTTTCTTGAAATAGTTTGCGTTTTATAGATCATGAAATAATATATATATATATATATATATATATATATATATATATATATATATATTGTTAAATATAACAGGCAATGAATGTCTATTATGTTTAATCATGAGCCGTTCTAAACATCGTATTTTGGCTATAACCTCTCTGAAGATGGCTCCTGTGAGCCGAAAGCTTAGAACCAGCATAATAAAATATATATCCAAATGTTGGACAAATTTTGTCTTCATTTTTGCCTGAAATGAAAGCCAAAATACGATGTTTAGAACGGCTCATGATTAAACGTGATAGACATTCGTTGCCTCTTATATTTAGCAGTATATGTTTAGAAAATTATCTTCTGTCTCTATTGTTATATTTTCCATGGTTGAAATTGCTAAAGACTGAAGTTGTTAAATCTGAAAGAAATTGAATCCTGCCGAATGACACATTTTCGTAACAAACATTTATCGTAAATAATCAGGCCGGTAGAAATAAATATATAATACTGTTTGATTATAAACAGAATATCTACTTAAATACGAGTATCGATCAAAACTAATGTTCAAACAAATTATTTCATATATATATAGAGAGAGATATAGATATATAATTTATAAAACATCGGGTTCCTAGCGCCAAAACAAGAACACAAGTCCATATAACCATATGTCTGCGATCGTTTGTTTTTTCGCTTATTAAGTTTTAAAAAGCTTACGGTAAATGGCGCTCTGTTCCCATATAGAGTAAGTTACATTTGTCATTCGTGTACATCTGTGGCTAGTCTGTCTTCAACGATTAACGCGTGTATTAATGAGTTAAGTGAGAAGTGTTCCGATATTGAAATCGTGAACAGGCAGCTATGATTTGTACATAGGGAAGCACGAATGATAACACACACGAGGCTTCACGGCCGTCTGAGACTTTATTTCCAGAACGATGGCAGCCAAGTCATGCTATCTGTGCGTTACTGAGACAGGATCCGTGCTAACACGACGGATCGACTCTACTAATGTGCATGTGACGATGTAGTTTTTGCTCTACGCGTTTATGGAGACATGGTTTGCTTGTGTGAAAAGAATTTTCGAAAGGCATTCAAAACTGAATCTAGGGCAGGGTTTTCAGTTTTATGTTGAATCTTCTTTTTTTTTCTTTTGTTTATAACATTTTTCTAACTGTCGTTTTGCAGAAAGGAAACTATTTTCCCATGAGTCTTATGAATGCACAGAGAAGGGTAAACACAGACACATATAGATACATGAATGAGATCACTTCATATGGATATCAGCTTCTATCTATCTAGCTATCTATCTATCTATCTATCTATCTATCTATCTATCTATCTATCTTAGTCTGTTCATATCTATCTATCTATCTATCTATCTATCTATCTATCTATCTATCTATCTATCTATCTATCTATCTCGTCTGTTTCTATCTATTTCAGTCTGTTCCTATCTATCTATCTATCTATCTATCTATCTATCTATCTATCTATCTAGTCTGTTTCTATCTATTTCAGTCTGTTTCTATCTATCTATCTATCTATCTATCTATCTATCTATCTATCTATCTATCTCAGTCTGTTTCTATCTATTTCAGTCTGTTTCTATCTATTTCAGTCTGTTCCTATCTATCTATCTATCTATCTATCTATCTATCTATCTATCTATCTTAGTCTGTTCATATCTATCTATCTATCTATCTATCTATCTATCTATCTATCTATCTAGTCTAGTCTATTTCTATTTCTAATTTCAATCTGTTCCTATCTATCTATCTATCTATCTATCTATCTATCTATCTATCTATCTATCTATATTCTGTTTTTTTCCAGCCAAACACAGTTATCACCTCTCTCTCTCTCTATATATATATATATATATATTGACGCAGGATAGCATATGTACGAAATTCCCATCGAGAAGTTGGATATCTAATTTTAACTGTTGACTATGTGTGTGTGTGTGTGTGTGTGTGTGTGTGTGTGTGTGTGTGTGTGTGTGTGTGAAAAGTATATGTATATAATTATAAATATCAATATATATATCTATATATGCAATTTCTTAAATATATTATATTCTTTATATATTATGTATGCGTGGCACTTATTTGAAAGCGCTCAATATATATACATATACATATATATATATATATATATATATATATATATATATATATATATATATAGTTTTCGTTAATAATTAAATTAGAGCAGTACATATGTGTATTAAAAAGTATTCAATATATTTATATTATAGATTTTTAGGATATTTTTTATTTGGAAATGAGTTTTTTCCGCAACCTAGGTTTTAACCTTTTGGCATCTTCAGCCGATTTACAATGACTGATTTTACCTTTTTTCAAACGCTCAAACAGGGTTTTTTTATGAACACATGACTGAAATTTTCAAACAACCAAAAGAATTTCAAGATTAGAAAAGTGTTATTTAAGGATTATAAAACACTTCCATCCATGTTTGTATGATTCTAGTAAGTGTTTGTGGGTATGATTACATTTGAACAGACTTTCTGATCTTTCATTTACTAATTTTCTTCTTCTTGGGAACAACATAAGAATTCATTTTCGTCCTGACACAATCTGCATACGTTACCATCATTTATTGTAAATGGCCTGAAGATACCGATAGGTTGAAACGTCAGTCCGTTAAGTGCCATACGTGATACACGCTTGAGCGATCATGTCTCGAAAGAGACATGACTGAATGGGCAGAAGATTATCCTGCAGTAGGTTGCCATTGCTTTCTGCGGTAGACTGGTTGCCGACAAAGGCTATAGAACCCAATCTGTCCTGCTATTTAACCCATAACTGGAAGGAAGAGACGGATTAATACCTTTCCCAAGGGTATTTGCGCGTAAGTGAATACAATGGATTCAACTGGAATTCGAACTCGGCTCCCCGGTTTCTCGTTCCGAGCCGATATCCAATGTACCACAACGCACATTGAAACGTAGGTTGCAGAAATAATTCATTTGCATATGAAATACATCAATATATATATATATAAGCATTGAATAATATAGACATTGTATTTTTATAAAGGTCTTGTCAAGATTTTTTTTTTTAATCATATCACCCCAAGCAAGGCGAAAACGCCACTGATGCGCAGGGGGCTACGTAAGAGTGAAAAGACTGGAAAAGAGAAAAACTGGAAACAACATCCTAAGCAGGAAACAAGGGATGAGCCTCTACACCTGTACAATAGACGTGGGTGGAGTGTGAACCGGGCGATAGTTTAGAATATCTACTCCAATTGAAAAAAAAAATTTAAAAAAAAAAAAATGAGTGAAAAGATTGGAAAAGAGAAAAATCGGAAACCACAACCTAAACAGGAAACAAGGGATGAGCCTCTTCACCTGTTCAATAGAAGTGGGTGGAGTGTGAACCGGGCGATAGTTTAGTCTATCTACTCCAATTGAAAAAAAAAAAAAAATGAGTGAAAAGATTGGAAAAGAGAAAAACCGGAAACCACAACCTAAACAGGAAACAAGGGATGAGCCTCTTCACCTGTTCAATAGATGTGGGTGGAGTCTGAACCGGGCGATAGCCCAGTCCATCCACTCCAATGGACAGAACATGTGAGCAATGAAAGGGTGGCCAGACATGAAAAAGAAACTGATACTTAACATCAGGAAGTTTTTGAGACATGTAATGAGGAAGGAGGGCTTGGAGAACCTGATGCTCACGGGATCGATAAAGTGGAAGAGGGACAATGGAAAGCAGTGCACAACATTCCTGATGGACTTGAGATGGATGATGGAGCATATATTGAGTAGAGGGCCATGATCACCTATATTCGGAAAGGACATAACACATAGAAGTTTTGTGGAACCTATCTTCACATAAAATTTTTTTTCTTTATCCGTCAACTGACCAGAATGTTATTTATGATCTTTCAAATTATTGAGACTGAGTTCAATAGGTACTAACATTTACATTACTTTACAACTAAGTATCTTTATAATATGACTTTTAGGAACATCAATCCATTGACCAATTTATATAATTATTCAATGGATTCTATCTTATTGTTAGAAACATAAAAATTTCAAGCCACACTTGTCTGAACTATTGTCACAATTTCTTTCTTTTAACAATACCATGTGGATTTTACAAACATGTGACTATTATAGTGGATATCGGCGCGGAACGAGAAACCGGGGAGCCGAGTTCGAATTCCAGTTGAATCCATTGTATTCACTTACCCGCAAATACCCTTGGGAAAGGTATTAATCCGTCTCTTCCTTCCAGTTATGGGTTAAATAGCAGGACAGATTGGGTTCTATAGCCTTAGTCAGCAACCAGTCTACCGCAGAAAGCAATGGCAACCTACTGCAGGATAATCTTCTGCCCAGTCAGTCATGTCTCTTTCGAGATATGATCGCGCAAGCGTGTATCACGTATGGCACTTAACTGACTGACTGACTGACTGACTATTATAGAAAACAAGATGCAGCTGTGACCAGGAATCAGAATATTAGAAGTAAGAAGTGTTTAACAGAAGAAATTTTAGTGAGAATAAACTAAACTTACCTCAGCATCCATAATGGCATCATCCATAATGGCATCATCCATAATGGCATGAGTGTATGGACAAATACTACAGCTAGGGCACTGCTATGACTTTTTAATGTAAAGTTAAAGTGATAAGTTTATAAAAAAGAAGGAAATGATTAATTACCATTATCATAATGGATCTAGTGCTTATTTGAGTTTTATTAAAATATTGTCTACACTGAATTCAACTTAAAATTCCCCTTTCTTTCTGAGTACATACTTTTTATCAAATATAGGGTACCGGTTGTTTTTGTTTTTTTTTCAATTTTTTTAAAAATTTAATCATTTCACTCCAAGCAAGGCATGACCGCCACTAGTGGGCAGGGGGTTGCAGTGAGTGAAAAGACTGAGCACAATGGAAATAAAGAAGTAATAAGAGATGAATGGGATTCAAGATGATGGTAATTGATGCTGCATTTAAATTTTTGGGAATGGTAGCTATCAGGGAAACAAGTAAACAGAAGGGAGTTCCACAGGTGGGAGGTGGGAGAAAAGAAATTGTTCGAGTTGAAGTAACAGTTGCATTTAACTATTTTAATGGTAAAAGGGTGGGGGCTAGATGCCAATATATTTTCTAATCAATTTCTTGATGTTAATATAAAATTCATAAAGATAGCGCCGTAGTTTTTTAACCCTACCAAAGTACATTCGATTTCCTCCAAGATCTTCATCGGGGGTGAATTACAACGACAAACTTATTGTAGCTGTGTTAAAACCTGCATTCTGTTGTGATACTGATAAAAAAAACATCTGTGAACCCTGTAAAGATTATTTCTTAAATTTTAAATTTATCCGTGTAGCTATGGAATCAGATTCAAAACAAGTATCTCAATATAGGGTATTTGACCAGAAATTGCTAGCATATAAAATAGCATTAACTTTGCTGTTACACACTTTGTTAAGAGTTGGTTGGTTGTTTTATATATATATATATATATATATATATATATATATATATATATATATATATATATTTAAAAATTCACCTGGAAGATCAGAATTATAGAGCATCAATATTATTTACGAATTCGCATGTCCTTTAAAGAAAGGTGGTCCTGATCAATCCTAATTCATAAAAACAATTATTAGATATACCACAACATGTTTAACAAGTGAACTCACGTTGAATCTCTCTTACTATAGATCTATTAGACTCCATTTAAATACACACGGAGACCTGCCAAACTCTATCCGAAACATATTAGCCGATAAGGCAAATATAATAACATCATCCACGCCTAAAAAATGACTAAATATAATGGAAACATCATGAATAAAAAGAAGAAAAAACAACCCTAAAGCAATATAAAAAAATGAACACGGCGACAATGTGCTGACCGTGTTTGAAAAATAAAACATTCCTATAATTCTAGATACATAACTAAAGCAATCGATATATCTACTCAAAAGTAAAATAAAATTCATGCTTAATGAAAGAATAGCCATAAGCGTTTGGAGAAATAAAACATTAGACAATTTTGCTTAGCAATATAAAATGTCTTAAAATACCAAAAAGTAAATATATTCAACAAAATCACCATTGGCTTCGACCACGGCCTCTTTGGCTTTACAAGGTAGTCTCTCGGTCAACTGGGCCCCACACATAATAATCAAGGGGTTTACAGTCTTGAGAGTTAAGGGGTCTGATTTAAGGTGTGATATGGTCAGAGAAATTGTCTGACTTGGATTTCCTTGCTTGTGTGCCATGGTGCATCGTTCCGTTGTCTTCCAGCAGCCACCATCTTGACACAGAACATCTCTACATCCTCAAGACAATTGAAGTAGACCTCTGTGTTGAGTTCGGGCCCTCGCCAACAAATGTGGGTATTCTTTACTTTTTCTTTTTCAATCAGAGTGAGTTTTTTGAACTGCCGTACGTTGGAAATCGCCATGAGACTCTTCCATCTCTTTTCGAATCCTTTGCACTGTCCTCAGATTGACATCTGAACCCGCCGAAATGTTCGGATGGGAGTTTCCAGCACGAATGCCAAGCAGTACAGCATGCCGTTTCTAAATGTCTGGCGAAGTGAATTGCGTCATGGTGCTCTCTTTCTCACAGACGGTGCCCAACTGACCCTACTATACTGTGCAATCGGCAAAGTTCAAAACAAACAACACGCATGCAGGAAATTACAATAATAAAATGGCGACAATTTTCCTATCGGATCCTCTGTGTGTGTGTGTGTGTGTGTGTGTGAGAAGAGCAAGAGAGGGAGAGAAATATATCTGTATATTACACACCATTAACTGTCTTTGAAAAAAATATGATTCTTGAAACCCTTATCATCCAAAAATCTCTCCTTCACTTTGAGAATTTGGAATTTCTCGAAATACTACTTACATTCAGCAACGTGAAGAATTTCATTTGTCTGTCGCCTAGTGTGTGACGTCATCAAAACGCGAAAACGGCCAACGAAAGAATGACGAGTTGGATGCTAATTAAAAGTTAAACGGAGAAAGAAGCAAAAAGTCTGTAAATGTTTTTCTTGATCATGATAAACGCCAAAAAGTATGATTGAAAGCGCCAGATGTCAAATGATTAGACAATATTTGCATTCATTGGAATCAGACATGCGATCACTTGTCTGTCATAAACAAAACATGAATAATAATAATAATAATAATAATAAAACTAAATTCCTTGACAATAAACTTTAATCAAACTTACTAATAAAGCGGCATCTGTCTGATTCTTCTTGTAAATCTCCTTGGGGGTGCTGGGCATTCATTAAACAAATGCATCAAATCTTTCATTCATTGCTTTTTTTTTAATCTTTTATTGAATCTCGGTAATTTCTTCACAAAGTTGTCCAAAATCACTCCTCACAAAGCGCTTAGGGAAATAAAACATTTAGACAATTTTGCTTAACATCATAAAATATCTTAAAATACCAAAAAGTAAATTTATTCAACAAAATCACCATTGGCTTCGACCACGGCCTCTTTGGCGTTACAAGGTCTTTCGTTCAACTGCGGCCCCAAACATAATAATCTAGGGGGTTGCAGTTTTGAGAGTTAAGGGGTCAGATCTAGGGGGTGATATGATCAAAGAAATTGTCTGAGAGCCAAGACATAGATTTCCTGATTGTGTGCCATGGTGCAGAACAACATCTTGACACAGAACATCTCTACCTCCTCAAGACAATTGATGTAGACCTCTGTGTTGAGTTTGGGCCCTCGCCAACAAATGTGGGTATTTTTTCTTTTTCAATCAGAGTGAGTCTGTCTTTTTTTACTTCTAAGTATAGTTTGCCTTTCTTATATCTTTGATAATCCTTGTTTTGCTATCTATTTATACAAGCTTCTTCTTCTTCTTCTTCTTCTTCTTCTTCTTCTTCTTCTTCTTCTTCTTCTTCTTCTTCTTCTTCTTCTCAATCTCCTGTTCTTTGGAGCTCTTGGTATAGATTTGTCTTCTTGTTATCTCTCCGAAACTCTGTTCAACCATCCATTTACACATATGAGTATCGAATTTTCTAAACACTCTTTCCATATTAGGTTCCGTAGAAATTTAATTTGAACTTTTTCTGAAGTTAAGCATGAAAGTTCTTTTTGTTTCAATTTCCTCTAAAACTTCATCGTTGCTCACATGTTCAGCTTATGATTTTCTCACTATCTCTCTGTAGAATCACATTTCTATCGCCTCAGCTTTCTTCTTCATCTGCGCGTAGATGGCCCAGCATTCACTGGCATATAGAAGGAGTATAGAAGGAGTGGTATTATATAACAGTTCAGTACGTTTTTGTTTTTATTGATTTAAATCTTTTCTTCATCTGTGAGGAGATTGTCCAGCATTCACTTCCATATAGGAGGACTGATATTACATAACAGTTCAGTACTTTTTTCTTTGTTTCTAACAGACATTTCCTGTTTCTTGATACTTGTTTAGTTTTTGAAAAGCATCTTTTGCTAACTCAACACGTCTTCGGATTTCGATGACGCAAGTTATTTTGCGAATATTTTTTTTTTAAGTCCTTAATTCGGCATAATATATATTCGTATCCGACCTCCGTGGTTTGTTTCCGTTTTAAAGCAAACTTCAGGCTTTCTTCACATAAAAACTAGGCATTGTAGGACACTAAAATTCCCTAACTATGAAATTTATCGAATATGTGACGTAGCATTTTAAGAAAACGCCATTTAATGGTTTGATCAATTTATTATGGAATTTGATTTCAATCAATACCAATCGATAACTAGTGAAGTACCCGACAGAAACAGATCTTTCTTACACATATCAGTCTGTTAAGTGTTATACATGAAACGCGCTTGGGCGATCATGTCTCAAAAGAGACATGACTGACTGGGCTGAAGATTTTCCCGCAGTAGGCTGCCCTTACTTTCTGAGGTAGATTGGTTGTTAACCAAAGGCATTAGAACCCAATCTACCCTGTTATTTGACCTATAGCTTTATGGAAGAGATGGATTAATATCTTTCCCAAGGGTAATTGCGCGTAAGTGTACGTATTGGATATTTTTATAATTATTATTATTATTAATATTCAATGTCCCATCATTTATCCATCACACCCAATTATGCATAGGGCAGCAACTTTTTGTTGCTGTTTATGTAAGAAACTGTTTTTTACTGGGCAGGGTTGTTAGCCCTGCGCCCAACCCCCAAACCTGGAGGACCGGTGGACCTTACGTTTACAGCACCTGGTATTCCCAAATGGTCACCCATGTTAAGTACTGACTAGGCTCGATGTTGCTTAACTTCGGTGATCGGATGGGGACCAGTGTATTCAACACGATATAGCCGTAGACATCATTCGATGTATAATGTACATTTATTGTTCGGGAATTTAATATAGAAATGCAATAAAAATTTTATTAAAATAGGAATTGGATGTGAATTTATTTAAGACACATGCCTCTTTTCAAAATTTGAAATGTCTCTTTTCCATTCATTACTAACGCTAATAGCAAATATTTACAGCATTAGGAAATATACAGGGGGCGACAAAAGTAGGTATACAATAATTATTATGTCAGTATTAAAATAATGGCTCTAGGATTTAATACTAGAATTCATTTTATTCATTAAAATCTTTTAAAATAATTTTTTTTATTATACAGTGTGCCCAGTGAAAAAAAATTCCAAATTCCAGAAAATATATAAACTGTAACTGGCTCAGTGGTCCTCTAAAAACTCATATCTGAATGTTATGAATTACTCTATCTAGAGTCTACTAATTCACTTGAAAACCGTCGTCGAGACGTCGTTGATATTGATTCATTGAAGTGAAATTTAATTGAAGCTCGGAATTATTTTTCTCTTAACACTATCCGCGAAGCTAGTGCCTCCCGGTTACCACGCTTACATCTTTGTGTAAAGGCTAACATTTCGAATATCTATGATATATGTTTCAGTTTGTTCATGAATCATGATCGCTAAATAAATTTCTTTCCAAGTTTACTGCTTCTTTACTGGCCACCCTGTAGGCATGTACGCCAATGACACCACAATTTACTCTCGCCTCGATCAAAAACCCGGTGTGGGCGACAAAACGAACCTCGCTGCCGAGCTCGAAAAGGACCTCCAATCCGTGGTGGACTGGGGTAGGAAGTGGCTCGTGAATTTCAATGCTTCCCAAACGAAGCTGCTATCAATTAACCACCATAGACATTCGCACCTACCTCCCATTAGCATGGCACAGGCTTGCCTCCCTGAGAGTAAAACACTACGCCTTCTTGGCCTTACACTCTCGGCGGACCTCACATGGAATGACTATATCAAATCCATTGCTAAGTCCGCTGCTATGAAGGTCGGTTTTCTGTGCAGGGCCCGGAAATTTTTCCCGTCTGAATCTATCCTGCACATATATAAATCCGCCCGTGTATTGAATACTGCTGCCACATCTGGTCGGATGTCCCTGCTATCCTCCTCAGGCTTCTTGACAAAATACAACGGAGAATTTGTAACGTGATCGATCCTGTCTTGGCGGACCGGCTGCAACCACTCTCTCACGGGCGTGACGTGGCTTCCCTGTGCCTCTTCTACAAGTACTTTCACGGCTTCTGCTCCGATGAACTTAGGTCATTGGTGCCGCCTAGGTACGAATTTACACGTGATACTAGATTAGCAACTAGGTCCCACTCTTTTACAGTGAAACAGGTAAGATGTAACCGTAATTTCTACTCCAACAGCTTCTTTTCGCGCGCTTCCCGCCTGTGGAATTCCCTTCCACATGCCTGCTTCCCCGACAGCTACAATCTCCAGGAGTTTAAATGTAAGGTCAATAGACACCTCCTAGCACACTAACTTGTATCTATTCTCTCAAACACTCTCACCATCTAACCAACCCTCATTCTCGGTACCCTTACACGTCTATCACCCTCCTTCTGACATTTCCTATATCTAACCATCCTTTTTCCATCACTTTCCCGGCCCTATGTAACCCCCTGCGCAATAGTGGCAGTGGAATGCCTTGCTCGGGGTGAAACGATTAAAAAAAATACATATATTAATATATCATTTTTTAAATAAATAACGACTTTCAAACTGTGAAAATGTCACGGTTTTTTTACTTTAATATTCTGATGAATCATAATTATTCATTTAATGATTAAATAAGCACATTTCAAATTCTATGACAATAAAACATTCGTAAAAATTCCCCTGTTGCATAACAACTTTAACAAAATGACAAGCATAAATCTAAAGCTCTCTCTTTTCTTTGTTTATATGATTCCTCCTTGCTTGCGTTCGTTCTCTATTATATTTGCACATTGTCTCACTCTGTCTCTCTATCTCTCTCTCCTAATCTTAATCGTTCGCTTCTCTGCAGTTTTCTTGCAGTCTCTTTTGGCTGTCATATTCTTTCTTCCCTTACAGTAATTCTCTCTGGAAATATAATACATTTTTTTTTAATCATATCACCCCGAGCAATGCGGTAACGCCGCTGATGTGCAGGGGGCTACATAAGATTGAAGAGATTGGAAAAGAGAGAAAACCGGAAACCGCATCCTAAACAGGAAACAAGGGATGAGCCTCTTCACCTGTTCAGTAGATGTGGGTGGAGCGTGAACCGGGTGACAGTTTAGTCTATCTACTCCAATTAGTTTAGTCTATCTACTCCAATTAGTCTTACAAAGTACATTTAGTTTCATTCATTACAGCAAAAGCGTGACACACATACATACCTAAGTAGGTATTACAATTACTGTATTATTAATAAAATAAAGAGGACAACTTGCTATGTTGTTCACAGCGAGAACTGAAGGACCGATTGAATAAAATAAATAAAAATAAACGAAATCTATCTATCTATCTATCTATCTATCTATCTATCTATCTATCTATCTATCTTTAATCAGTCCAGTCTCGTCATATCTATCTATCTATCTATCTATCTATCTATCTATCTATCTATCTATCTATCTATCTATCTCATCTCAGTTCAGTCTCGTCATATCTATCTATCTATCTATCTATCTATCTATCTATCTATCTATCTCAGTTCAGTCTCGTCATATCTATCTATCTATCTATCTATCTATCTATCTATCTATCTATCTATCTATCTCAGTTCAGCCTCGTCATATCTATCTATCTATCTATCTATCTATCTATCTATCTATCTATCTATCTATCTATCTATCTATCTCAGTTCAGCCTCGTCATATCTATCTATCTATCTATCTATTTTATAATAGATTATATATATTTTACTGTAATTCTCTTTTCGTTTTGTATTTCTTGTTTGACGTTTTCTTTCATTATCATGCGTGTTTGTGTGTACGTCGTCCGGCGTTTCTATGTTTCGTCTTTTGAGTCTGCGTGTGCGTTCATATCACTTTTTAGAGCGTGACACACGTAGGTACTACGGTATTAATATAAAGATAATAATAAATGTTTGGCAAGAGGTGTGTGTTAATAGGGAAGGAAACACTTTGAACTTTTGAGGGATTCATTTTCTAAGCGTAGCTTGGATGTGACACAAGGCCGAAAAAAGGGGCATCTAGTGATGATTGAACTAACTACTCAGTCGTAATTCTTCTAGTAAGACAAGGTTTCTAATCATTGCATCAGCTTGAGGAATTGATATGTTACTCTTGCTATGTTGTTATTGACATGTTTTTATAATCCATAAAATACGTTTTGTGCGCACTTTTTTCCTGTATATTTAATTGTTGTGGATCTCAGGAATGGGGTCCGCACAAATAAATGAACAACGACCAGTAATTGAGAGAGAAAATAAGTGTATTAACGTAAGGATACAGATTTGAATGAAGATTAGTAGTTCAGAAATACGGGTTACTAAAAAGTATATGTACAAGTCTCTGGAAGTGAAGCCGTAGTATATTGAGTATGTCCGCGTCGGAAGCTGACGGATACTGCACAGAGCTTCTATGGGCTATTGTGTAGTGACAACTAATCTCTCTCTGGGCTCTCGTATTCTCCGGTTATTTCTCTGTGAAACCTCAGTATCCTTCTGTCTCGCTTCTATAGCAGTAGTATAAGTATATTCTGGGCGAGTCCATCTTTAGGAAAAGGGAGAACCCCACAACACTAATTTTGCATCCCAATGGAAACGAAGAAGTGCTAGATCGTTATGTGATATCTGTCTTTTTTTTGTATGGCAATGATGTTGGACGATCTCCTCAAGGATGAAGAAGAGGCTTAAAGCAGCAGAAATGTGGTTTTACAGAAGGATGCTGAGGATACCATGGACGGAGCACGTGATTTTGGTGTCGGAGAGGATGGAAACGAGGAGAAAACTCATACTCAATATAAGAAAGAGAAAGATAAGGTTTCTGGGACTTGTAATGTGGAAAGAGGGTCTGGAGAATTTAATACTCACAGAACGGCTAGAGGGAGAGAAGCGCGAGACCTACTTGATAGACCTAAGCAAATGGATGGCAAAGCGGGGTTTTAGAGAGATACCAAGTGAGGGAATTTTGAGAGGGACAAGAGACAGAGCAAAGTAGAAGTACATGATCGCCTACGTCCTGAAGAAAAAGAAGTACTTTGCATCTCCCTGCGTAGCATGCTGCAAATTTGATGAGGCATTTTTCTGTCGATCCCAAATATACAATGCATCGTTCCAGAAGACAAGTAATCCTGACTGACACCTCCGCGTTGCACGAAAAATTAAATTATCGGCAAAGAAGAGGAAAGATGAAAAATGTGTCTCTATTCATACGTACGTGTACGGAGACCCCCACATTAAACCTGACCTTGCGTTGAATATGCTGTCGTGTAGAGATGAACAAAAAGCCATGTGAGAGAGCTTGTTGTAAGCAGATGAGAGAAGGGCATTTTTGCGGAAGAGGAAGTGTAGCCAAGTGGGTCGGTATTGTAAGGAAGAAATCTCGACCGGAAGTCGTAGTTAAAAAACCGACAAAAGCCCTTTTTATTTTATCCTGTTTTCTTTTACTCTATTTCGCCATATATATATATATATATATATATGTGTGTGTGTGTGTGTGTGTGTGTGTGTGTGTGTTCGCCCGCCCACGCATTGATGGTTCTTGATCTTTTTCTTTTTTGTTTCCGAGACTTGTAATGGCTATATTTTCACATCTATCGAAAGTTTGGTTCTGCCGACATTCAATATAGGTGCTCAGAAATCATAGCCTACACTTCGTACAAGGCCGCAATATTATAGGGCCCACTGACCTTCGCTCACACTATACGATCACCTAAGTTAAGCAACGTTGAATCTTGTCATTATCCAGATGGGTGACCGCTTTTGTATATCAGGTACTATGGATGTGTAGGTGGTGTAATGGATAATGTCTAGAATTTATATTCGGAAAGCAGAGTTCATTATATTTATTTACGCGCAGTTACCCTTAGAAAAGGTATGAATATATCTACCCACCCCCCCCCCTCAGCTATAGGTTAATTAGTAAAACTAATAATATCTAAAAAAAAAATTTTCTAATCTAAAAATATATTCTGGCTTTAAATAACCTGCAAGTTATTGATAAGGCGTAGAAAACGAATCAATGTAATATTGATTATGTACACAAGTATGTATTTTAGTGTTATTTACTTTCTTTGGGATATAACTGTATAAAGACTACCGTGGCCACAAAGTGAGGAATCAGTTCATATTTTGATTGTAATATAGTATCTACATTATAATTTTTATTTACCTATCAAATTTGGATGAGGTATGAATCTACTGATGGTTTAATTAACAAGATTTGTATCACGAAACCAGTGTTATCTAAAAAAATTAACGCAATCACAAAATATTTTCTGGTTTTAAATAATTTGCAAAGGGTCGATAAGCCGTAGAAAACGAATCAGTTGATGAATCGCTTTCACTATAATCGCAAATTAGGCTGCAAGTTGAAGTTATTGCATATCGTTGATGTTCCTTTCGAGTTCCTCTTTACTAGAATTGTCTTAGTCTAACATAATACCATGCCGCTAGTGTATATAGTAAAAATATTCTTAGTAGCTGTCGATTTTGACAATGAAGTCAGAATTGACAATCTTCACGCACGAATTAGCCTCCTACGTAAGCCAGCTACCGCACTACCGTTTATAGACGGTGTATCTCACGGACTGTTTGAGTAGCATTGCAGCCAATTTATCTCAGAATTAAGATAAATTGAACAGCAGCTATGAATTTAGTGAAGATGCTTATGCAACATTATATATATGTATGTATATATATAATTATATATATATATATATATATATATATATGTGTGTGTGTGTGTGTGTGTGTGTGTGTGTGTGTGTGTGTGTGTAACTGCAGATAGGTAGAAAGATATAAAGACAAAAGAACACGAAAATTCTCTACCAACACGTTTCGTCCTCTGATAGACTTCATCAAGGTAGAATTCTCATATTTGCTTTGATAAGGTCTATTAGTGGACGAAACATGTCAGTTACGAATAAGTTTTTCCTTTTGACTTTATTCATATTAAATTGCTACAGATATATTTTTATTTATTTATTTGTTTAGAGAGAGAGAGAGAGAGAGAGAGAGAGAGAGATGATCGACATGCAATGCAGATTCCTTACCAACACTGTATGCCTATCGTCTGATCTATCTGTCTCCCCTCCTTCTCACTATCTCTCCCATTCACCCTCTCTATAGATAGATAGATAGATGTGTGTGTGTGTGTGTGTGTGTGTGTGTGTGTGTGTGTGTGTGTGGCTATACAAGAGAGTCCGGACGATGTGACCATATGTAAAAAAAAAAAAAAAATGGCTGTAACATTTAGTTTCCACCGTTACCTTCGAAGCCGTTCTATTATGAGTAAGAGAATTCCTTCCAATGGTTTAGCGGCAAAAATCCGTAGAATATTCGGTTTGCGCGTGTTTTTCAAATTCCACAAAATTCATGTGACGACAGACACACACACACACACACACACACACACACATACACACACACACACATACAATAGCGGTTAAAACGTTCGATTTATGACCTCTGCCTTGTTCAACATTTCCCCATGGACGATGTTTCAGGTAGGTGTTCTCGGTCTGGAGGAGGCGGCCGAAGCGTGCGGAAAATCTGTTAACCATATCACGAGTTGACCCAAGCCGTTTGAGTGAAACTGGTTAGCAGGGACCCTTTGGGATGGGGATGCGAGAACGAAGGGATCGTGGATACTCCTATTTGAGTAGATACGTTTTTTGCTGTTTATAATTAAACATCATATTTATATATGTCCACTGGTCTGAATATTCGGGAAATCTTCTTAGGATAATATGCAACGTCCGGTAAGTTTCTTATATAATGCATACAAATATATAAGTCATGAGTTATTTCCCTCTAACCCTGCAAGTTACTTGTTCACCACTACTGTAGCCTTTTACAACTCTCAGAGGCCCAGTGGATATAGACATAGATTAGTTCCTGACTTGACTCTTAGAGTTGTGAGTTCAATATCGGTCTACAGTAATGGTGAACAAGTAACATGCAGGGTTAGAGGTAGATAACTAATGACTTCTAATCTAGGCTTTACGCAAGGAATGAGGATTATATACCTCAGTGATTGTAATAAAGCGTTCGGTTCAAAATTTCTAGCACCTGAAGAAGACCGGAGCGTACAACGGCCGAAACGTTGTACAAATGGCAACAAAGATGAGGACAATAATCCGAATAATGTAAATACTGACAAATAAATATTTATTGGGTAAAATGATTGCGTTATTTATTATTAAGCCACAGACTACGGAGACAATGTAACTGATTATACATGTTACTACACGTGCGTGTTTTCCTTTTGTGTGTCTCGTAATGTGCGTCTGTATCGATGCGCGCACAGGCTCGCTCTTGTATGTGTGTACCGTTGTGTATACGTTACCGTGGTTGAGGAACTCTTAGCGTTTCGTTCGCTAAATGACTCTTGGTTGATCTGTCACTTTTAGTCGCCCTATTATCTCTCGGCCATTTTCACTGGTGCTATTCATGCACTATAGTATTAATCTTTTCTCTCCATCGCCTCTGGGTGAAAGAACTGGGCGTGATTTTCGTTTGTCTTCCATTTTATTTAATGCCTTCTTCATAGTTTATTTTAACAAACTCTTTTGGTTATTTGGATATCGATACCGTTCATTTCTTTTTTTTTCTTTTTTTCTGCTATCTCACTTTCATTCAACAACGTTATCTCGTTCTGTTTTCCCTTTTCTTTCATTCTTTCTCTTGTCTTAGATGAATATCTTTATTCGTGGTTTCATTCTTTCACTTCTATTTTATTTTTTTAATTTCTTTTTACAATTATTTCATTGTTTCTTTTTTAATGTTTTCTCTTCTTTCTTTCTTTCTTTCTTTATTTATTTTTACCGTATTCATCGCTTCTTTTCTTTTGTTCTTTTATATCCTTTTCTTTCCTTTCTCTTTCTTTCTGTTTGCCTTTTTTTCTTTCCTTCAAAACGCTCACTAATTTACTCTTTCTTCTGAATTTGTTCGGTCACATCGTTTATTGCATAAACTTTAATTCAGTTCTCGGTATTCTGCATATTTAACGTGTCTTCTGCCACAGATTGGATACCGGGTCAAATTCTCATGTAGTAAAAGGAGGCTTTACCTTAAAATATATTCCGTCTCAAACATCATCTCTGACTCATTTTCTTATAACTTATTGATATGTTACGTTTCTCTTAAGAACTGGCGTGATCCGGGATCTCCATAACTTCCTTTATTTTGTAACTGTAAGCAGTTTTAGCCCTTTTACTGTCCCTTCTAATCTCTGTCCCTCGATTCATTTATGCTAATGGCACTAATCACCCTCACACGTAGCATTTAGTTCCGTATCTTGCCTAAAAATATTTAGAAACAAATACTCAGCGTTGGTCAATAAAGAAACTTTATGTCCACTCCGAATCTGGCGAATTAATTTAATCTTTTCCAAACCAATGCGAATCCAAACTATTCCAGCTAATGCAAACATGCCAGGGCCAAAGTCACTGTTTTGCCAGTTAGACGAATACAAAAACAAAATATCCGACAAAAGTCATTTCATGGAGGAAAATAAATCCTTTAGCAAAACACGACGAAGTTATTCGATTCTATTTGATTTGCCAGACGTGAAAAAGCGTTCAGTTTTCGGAAATCGCATCAGAAAACATATTTTTTCTGAAAAAATAGAAGATTTCTGATGTATCGAAAACAGAAAAAAATTACTCATCCTTTCTTAATTATAAATATAATTAATCTATCTTGTTATTGTTACGTTTGAAACCAAACATTTGGGTCAAGACATTTTTCAGTATTACTCTTATTTTATTATTAGTTTTATTCCGTATTATTATTTTTACTTTTTAACCCAAATCTTTGGATTAATGAATGTGCGTTGTGGTGCAGTGGATATCGACTCGGAACGACAAATTGGGGTGCCGAGTTCGAATTCCAGTTGAATTCCTTGCATCCACTTACGCACAAATACCCTTGGGAAAGATATTAATCCGTCTTTTCCCTCCAGTTATCAGTTATATAATAGAACAGATTAAATTCTATAGCCTTGTCTGGCAACCAGTCTACCGCAGAAATTATTGGCAACCTACTGCGAGATAATCTTCTGCCCCGTCAGTCATGTCCTGAAAGAGACATGATCGCTCAAAGCGTGTATCACGTATGGAACTGACTACCTTTGGATTAATACACTCTTCCTAATTACTATTATTTTATTCTTAGTTTTATTCTATCTTATTATTTTTATTATTATTTTTATTATTATTTTTAATGTCTTATTATTATTTTTACTATAGTGTTACGTGTTACGTGTTACGTGTAACAAAAGAAAAAATTGTCTGACCAAAACTCAGAGTTAAAAATCACATACAAATATTTAATTTACGATAAACACAAAATGATATATATACAAAATTTACAATTTTTCGTATTCAGAACAGAAAATAGAGTTTACTCCTGGCAGGCTAAATGTTACGAAGGGGAAGGAAAGGTCAGTATCTGTACCCAGTTAAAATTTTAAAGAAGTTTAAGTGCTATAACTTTTTGGAAATCCTCAAATGTGTATATAAAGTGAATAATTATTAGTTTGATCAATGAAAGAGTCAAAAATATCTATTCACTCATATAGTTCCATGAGGTTCTCTTTCAGGTTTCAGTTGGTCTGCGAATATTCTTAAAGATTCTTTCGGTTGGACATAAATCCTTGAATCAAAGCCGGAGTTGATAATGTCAGCAAATCCTGTTAACAACTAACTACTCTTTTCCCAAAACCTCTTTTTATAGGGGATAACACCTAATTTGCATATTTCTAGAATCTTTTGGAATTCTGTTGATTTTACTGGAATATTATGTCATTTTCGAAAACGTTCTATTCCTTATTTTTACGACGACCTCATGAATTAAAACATTTTTTTATAATAACAAGTAGGACTCAATAGAGTCCCTTATTACACATTTTAGACTTTATTAATATTATTTTTATGTATAAATACGTCCTCGTAACAATAGATTACAATACTTGATCGATGCACTCTTTATAATAATAATAATAATAATAGGCAAGACAAACCTCTGCATGGCCAATATCCAGAACGTGCCAATAAATCCAATGTTGACAAAGTTAATACTCATCGATGGTTACGTGCATCTGGATTAAAGTCTGAAACTGAAGGCTTTATTCTTGCAGCACAAGACCAAAGTCTTTTCACTAGAAACTTTCAGGCAAATATTATGAATAATAATATGGATCCAAAATGCAGGTTTTGTGATAAACACCAAGAAACAATAGACCACCTAATCTCAGGCTGTTCTGTGCTTGCCCCAAATGAATATAAATATCGCCACGATAGAGTTGGGCAATATTTACATTGGGCAATGTGCAAACATTATGAAAAATTTGTAAACAAACACTGGTATGAACATCATCCAGCACCGGTTACAGAAATAGAAGATGTAACCATTCTATGGGATTACACCATCTACACAGACAGAAAAATTGAAGCAAACAGGCCAGACATTATTGTTAAAAACCAGAAGGAGAAAACTTGTCTATTAATTGATATAGCTTGTCCAGCGGATTGTAACATAGCAATCAAGGAATTTGAAAAACTGTCAAAATATAAAGACCTGGAAATTGAAATAGAAAAAAATGTGGAAATTGAAAACAAGAGTGGTGCCAGTGATAGTAGGTGCACTTGGAATGATAAAAAATGGAACAAAACAACACATTGAAAGAATCCCTGGAAACCCCAGCTTAAGAGATATACAAAAAATTGTCTTATTAAGTACAGCCCACACACTAAGGAAAACTTTATCTATGTAATGCTAGGGATGATAGGGAAGATAGAAAAACATGAAATGGAGCCATAACAACACGCCACGACCTGCCTTAGGTCTCCCCGCAGACTTGGTTGGTAGTGAGACCAAAGCAGAAATCGAAATATGATGAAAAATGACATAATAATAATAATGATTTTTCAGCTATTATCATTTGATTTTTATATCTTTGCTAGTCTATCCTGATTATAAACGACGTTTTTGGTTATGGGTTTTCGCTATATTCTTATGATAAATATCATAGAATACAAATAAAACTCATAATAAATTATTCAATTTTCTGCTTAAAATCAGATAAAGAAATAAAAGTATAAATGGACTGAGTGTATATTATTTGTATAAATCAAACGCACGTCTTCACAATTTGTGGTGCTTAACGAGAACATTGCATTCATTTATTGAATTAATCCTTACTCTTCAGAGTGGCCCTAAAGTCTGGACCAATAGGCAAAGACATTCTTTCAACAAAGAAAATTTTCAATAACGTTTTTTAAATTGGAATATTACTGAATAACGTATTCAATGTGATTTCCATCATTTATGATGCAAAGGTTTATGCGCTTTGAAAGATTCATGTGAATTTGATGCAATAACTCCATATTTCTGTCAATTTTAGCACATTCATTATTTATGGATTCAATCAAGTGTGTTGCATCTGTGATTTTCATTGCGTACACCTTCTCTTTTAGTATACCCTAATCAGTTTTTTCTTCTTGAAAAAAAAAACATGTTTAATCTATGAAAGTCCGAAAAAATATGATAGAGTTGGGTAATTTTTTAGCCCGGGACCCACTTTAAGTAGGTCGCGTTTAGCGGAGGACCGTACCTTCTAAAACTGGTCATATTCATTAGTTTACATAAATATTTCATTTAATGCAAAGTGTAAATGCAAATTATTTACGTAATACATGTAATAAATAAAATAAAACATCAACAATAATGGTGAAACTCAAAAAAATATTTTAATAAAATTGTTCACGGGCAAATACACATCACTCAGAGCAAGAAATTCAATAAGACAAATGTAATGTCTTTTTCAACAAAATAAGGAATGAGGTTACTTGTTGAAAACTTCATATTTGCCTGCAATTTTGTGTGAGTCAGAGATCTATTTATATTTTTCTTGATGTTCATGCAAGAAAAGCTTTTTTCACTGATGCATGTGGATCCAAAAACAGAAAAAAAAATTCCAGCAAAACTCTTCAAACAGAAATTTGTTAGCCCTTTTATTTATCGTGATTCAGTCAGTTAAGTGCCATACGTGATACACGCTAGGGCGATCATGTCTCGAAAGAGACATGACTGACTGAGCAGAAGATTATCCCGCAGTATGTTGCCATTGCTTTCTGCGGTAGACTGGTTGCCGACTAAGGCTATAGAACCCAATCTGTCCTACTATTTAACCCATAACTGGAAGGAGGAGACGGATGAATACCTTTCCCAAGGGTATTTGCGCGTAAGTGAATACAATGGATTCAACTGGAATTCGAACTCGGCTCCCCGGTTTCTTGTACCGAGCCGATATCCACTGTACCACAACGCACAGCCTTACCGTGATTAGATGGAGAAAACATTAGATTTAAAGATTTTTGGATGCTTAGTATATTTTCTGTTACGTATGGTCCGGCGCTTCCGCTAGATATACAGAGAGGTTCTTCATAAAATCTAAACAAGAATCAGCAAAATTGTGGTGCATTGGATATCGACTCGGAACGACAAATTGAGGGGCAGAGTTCGAATTACAGTTGAATTCTTAGCATTCACTTACGCGCAAATACACTTGGGAAATGTATTAATCTGTCTCTTCCCCCCAGTTATGGGTTAAATAATCGGACAGATTAGGTCTTATAATATTGCTGATTCTTAATTGGATATTATCAATAATCTTTAAATATATAACAGGAACTCCAGGCCATATGTGGCAGTAATATTCTAAGCATGAACGGTCGGTAGACTAATGAATATGTCGGGTAGATTAGATGTGTAAAATCGACTTGTACGCCGTAATTTACGGCAAGTTGATTTGCTTTAAGGAGTTTTTTTTTCTTTTATACTCATATCGCCCCAGCAAGGCATTTTACTGTCACTGGTGTGCAAGGGGTTACATAATAGAAGAGCTATGAGAAAGAGTGACAGGTCATGGGGGGGGTCAGGAAGTGGGTAAGACAAGAATGAGAGTACTAATGAGAGTGGAGTGGACGGATAAGGGAGCATGAGTGAGAGAGGATGCAGATTAGTGAGACAGGAGACGACTATTGACTTTACATTTAAATTCTTGAAGATTGTAGCCGACGAGGAAGCAAGGAAACGGAAGGGGATTCAACAGGCCGGAAGTGCGAGAGAATAAGCTGTTGGAGAAGAATTTGCGTTTACATTTTATTGGTTTCACAGTAAAAGGGTGGAACCTAGTTGCTAATCTTGTAGCTCGAGTAAATTCATATAGAGGGGGCACCAGCGAGCTAAGTTTATCGGAGTAAAAGCCGTGAAAGTATTTGTAGAAGAGACACAGGGAAGCCACATTGCGCCGGTGAGAAAGTGACTGTATCTGAGCTGCCAAGACGGTATCGATCACATTACAGATTCTCCGTTGGATTTTGTCCAGGACCCCTAGGTGGGTAGTAGGAGCACCCGACCAGATATGTAAGCAGTATTCAATGCACGGGCGGATGGTAGATTTATATATGTGCAGCATTGTTCAGGCGGAAAAAACTTCCTGGCCCTACACAGAGAACAGTCTTTCTTAGCAGCGGATTTAGCTATGGATTCTATGTAGTCATTCTACTTGAGTTTTGAATAAAAGACGGAATTTCAGAAATTACAAAATGTGGCTTTTATTGCTTGTTTTCATTCAATTTTAAATTCAATGTGTTTTTGTTCATCAACATTCTTCTTGACTTACTCCAATAAAAGCTGAATCAGAAGCCACTTAATTTTTATGACGAACAGACAATCGCTGGAATTAAATGTATTGTTCACAATAGTTTAAGTAAAATGTTACGTTTGTTCATACGTCATATCAACCAGCGACGATAGTTTCATGTATACAACGGAGTAACTATATATCAGACACAGAGATACGAAGGCGGCGAATTGGCATGGCGAAGGACGCGTTCCACGAGTTGAGTAGTGTATTAAGAGACGGGAAAATTTTGCTCGAAGCAAAGAAGAGAGCACTGGATCACTATGTAATATCAGTTCTTCAGTATGGCAGTAAATGCTGGACAATATCCTCAAAGATGAAAGAAAAACTTGAAGAAACTGAAATGTGGTTCTTCAGATTGCTGTGGATATCATCGATCGGGCATTTGAGCAATGATGAGATCTTGGAAATGATGGATACGAAAAGCAAATTAATACAGGATATCAGGAAGAATCAGCTAAAGCTCCTGGGACATGCAATGAGGAAGGAGAACCTGATACTAACAGGCCAGATAGAGAGAAAAAAGAAACAGGAGAAAGCAGTGGATAACATATTTGAAGGGCCTGAGCAGATGGATGACAGAACGAGGGTTGTGTGCTAAGAGCCACCAGGGATAGGGAGACGGGGAAGGCCATGATCGCCTACGTCCTGAAAGGACAGGGCACATAGAAGAAGAGTAAGAACTATATATCTTAGAATCCTCTAACTAAAATAATTATTATAATAAAAAATAAATATTGATCCCTTTTTAAAATCTTCCTTGCCGTCGTGGTAATTTTTTATCAAATCGCTAAAACTTCTTGAACAAGTGTTAGTTTAGTAAGGTAAGCAGAGAAGGGTCTCGTTTTTTATATACCTTGCCGGATCTATATACAGTTACTAAAAACGTGAAAAAAATTAATAAAATAGTTTAGTTTGTTGGTTTGTTTAAAGGCATATCAACACCTTATGGGTCATTTAATGCCAGAATTTTATTTTGTGAGCATTGGTATTTTTTAATTAAAAATATATATTGCTGGTAATTATTTATTCTTTTATTATGATGGCAATGTTTTCTTAGGACTTTTATATATTCATGTTTTGACCTCAGTTTGGGGGTTCACTCTTTGCCCATAGATCATGCCAGGTGCAACCATCCCGGGTCAAGTGGATCTGGAAAGAGCAGCAACTAAGTCGTGGGTTCATTAGTAAATCGATCCTGTGCAATTAATTTTTTTGCTTACGCATATTCAACAACTGAATCCTTGGCGAAATTTTTCAATAAAGCCATTCTTGGAGTTTCCGAGGAAGATGCCATCGTGAAAACCGATGAAAACTTGAAAAAGACAAAAACAAGAGCGACAACTCGTCCCGCCCAAAAAAACAAAACAAAGCCAACCCCAACACAAGTGGTTCTAAAATGGAGGATTGATTTACTATAACGTTGTATGAGAAACTGAGCTCCCACCCCTAAAATTGTTTAAATATTGAAATTTTTTCAATAATGAGAAACTTTATGTAGTAACCGATAAGTCAGTCAGTTAGTTAAGTGCCATACGTGATACACGCTTGGGCGATCATGTCTCGAAAGAGACATGACTGACTGGGCAGAAAATTATCCCGCAGTAGGTTGCCATTGCTTTCTGCGGTAGACTGGTTGCCGACCAAAGCTATAGAACCCAATCTGTCCTGATATTCCATAACTGGAACGAAGAGATGGATTAATACCTTTCCCAAGGGTATTTGCGCGTAAGTGAATACAATGGATTCAACTGGAATTCGAACTCGGCTCCCCGGTTTCTCGTTCCGAGCCGATATCCACTGTACCACAACGCACATCCTCAACCGATAAGACTGCGCTGAAAAAAGTAAAAAAAAAAAAAATGAAAAACAACAAATTTAAAAGGTGGTGGTAGTCTCCTTCAGGTCCGCCAATTTTTGTTATCTCTCCAAAACCTTGTTCCAGCATTTATTTACTCAAGCTTTCTCGGCAATTTCAACGGCCTCTCCATGATTTTTTCTATAAGTTTCTTTATTGTTCTCCATTTTCTCTGAAACTTCCCCTTTTTTTCCATGTTTGATCGACGGCATCCTCAGCATCCGTCTGTAAAACCATATTTCTGTTGCTTCAAGTCTCTTCTTCAGGTTTGTGGAGATTTTCCAGCATTTACTGACGTGTAGGACAACTGATATCACGTAACAGTTGAGTACACGTTTCTATGGTTCTAATGAAATATTTCTGTTTCTTAATACTCTGCTTAGCTTTTAGAAGGTACTCTTGGTTATCTCAGGGCCTCTTCCGATTTTACTGACGCACTTTCCTTTTTCTGCTAAAGTACTTCCCAAATGTGCGTTGTGGTCCAGTGGATATCGACTCGGAACGAGAAATCGGAGAGCCGAGTTCGAATTCCAGTTGAATTTGTTGCAATCATATACGCGCAAATACCCTTGGGAAAGGTATTAATCCGTCTCTTCCTTCCAGTTATGGATCAAATAACAGGACAGATTGGGTTCTTTAGCCTTGGTTGGCAACCAGTCTACCGCAGAAAGCAATGGCAACCTACTGCGGGATAATCTTCTGCCCAGTCAGTCATGTCTCTTCGAGACATGATCGCCCAAAGCGTTTATCACGTATGGCACTTAACTGACTCACTTCCCAAATATTAAACTTGTTGTACTTGTTTTCGACTTAAAAATCCCTGTTTCATGCACTTACTCAGAAACATTTCTGCTTCTTTAACACCAAAAGGGCCCACCTGTGTTTTATACTGCAACGATGCTGAGTTGACGGAACTGACAATTTCTGGGAGAGAGTGCTTATCTAGCGTAATCAACAGTCTGAAAAAGTCACAATATTTCAACCATTGTTCTTTAGTTCTTGGTATGACGATAAACTTGCTGCCGGAAGTAATTTATCGTCATACTCAGGACTAAAGAATTAACGGATACAAAATATTGTTGTAGGGAAACAGTTTACCGCTATGAATTGAAAAAAAAGGTTCTATTTTACACTCCAAGAAGGTTATGTCAAACATTAGAATAAGACAATGGTTAATAAGTTTGGTTAATTTTGTTTAGCGGCATATCAACCTCAATAACAAGGGGCTGAAATAGTGTAACTCTAACAACCAAGATGAGTCCAGAGACATAAAAATGAGAAATCTAACCCCAATGGAAAATTATTTTCAAAAATAATTTAATCAAGCTTTAATAATTATTGATTAATTAAACTATAATTCTTATTCTGTTTTATGAAAGGCAAATTTATAGTCCTTCCCAGAGGGTAGATCTCTTAAAATAAGTGTTAACAGCTAGTCCTCCAGGGTTCTAGCAATCAATGCTGTCATCCTCCAGAGGTTTCTTTTCGGACCATTTTTTTTTTATTTTACATAAATGATTTGCTTAACAAGATCAGCTGCCGGATGTAGATTATCGTCATACCCAGGAATAGATAAAGCGAAGATTTTAGTGAGTTGAAGTGAGGGGAGAACAATATATGAACAGAATTTAGTAAATCAGAAGATGGCGGTTGATGCTGCATTTATCATTTTTGAAGATAGTAGTTGGCAGGGAAGCAAGAAATCTGAAGGAAATTCTGCAAAATTCAAGTGTGAAAAAAAATCACATTAGAAAAGAACTGGCGGTTTTCATCTATCTACTTCAACAATAAAAAAAACAAGACCCCCGTTGCCAGTTTCAAACAAAACGCATGTATACAAGCTGATGTTGGATAAACTGGGGATAAAGAGCGTCCTTTTCGATCTCGCGAGGAAATACGTGACTCATTCTACCAAACTGGCATCTTTAAGGGAGTCAAACCAGATAAAAACAAAAAAAGTTGCCATATTTGTCCGGAACAGAGCAAGCCCAACTCTCCAACCTCGGTTCCAAAATCGTTTACGCTGTCTAGTAGAAGATGAATTATTCTCCACTGTTTGGTTTCGTTAGGTCTTCTCCTATAAAAATTGGCTCACTGTGTCATCCGAGACCACCGATTCCAAAACTGGGGGAAATTTTTTCCCTGGGGGAAAATTTGAAGCTACCAGGGGTGAAATAATTACACTACCTACTAAATAAAAAATTCTTATACGTTGCGCGCTTGAGAAACTTAACCCTGATATTGATACACTAGTGCTCAAGAAGCAGCATCACCCTTCTCACTACTCACTAATTTAATTCTGAAGTAGAAGAGCAAACAAAAGTTCTTTTATTTGTTACTAACCGC
>JBBBDQ010000203.1:1132500-1157500 GCA_037127315.1 Ascarosepion bandense | reverse complement strand
CATTCTGTATACATTTACTAAATGGAAGTGCACAGTAGTGTATCAGATAGCAGTATAAAAATAGGAATCAGTAATATATTTCAAATTCAATCTGAGAGTGTTTACGTTTACTTAGCACCAACGTCCTTGGAAAAGGCATGAATTTATATTTCCCTGAATTTTATATACTTGTACTAAATGGAGGTGTGCTGTATTCTATGACTTATCATCATAGAAAGAGGGAATCAGTAATATAATTCAAATTCGATCTGAGGTTGCTTACGTTCACTTAGCACTGGAAAAGTCATGAGTCTACATTTCCCTAAATTTTATCTATAGACAACATTTATGTAACGGTTAAGAAGATATTGATCGGAGAAGTATCTTTTTTTTTTTGTGGGTGGTCGTTTCCACAAAAAAGTGAATCAAGGGAAGATGCTGTTTGAGTGGAAGTTAATCTCAGCGATGGAATAAAAAGGGGTTGAGGTTGGTTGATGATGACGTAAGTGGCATGGCTGGTCATAGGTATGGAGGTTAGAATTGGTGGAACTAAGGAAGGTAGTTAGTCGAAAGAAATCGCGATAGAGTAGCGAGAGGAATGTTACGTTTTGTCTGCGGGAAAGGGGTTGACCGGTGGAAAATACTTCATCAACCACAAGAAGGTGGTAACGCTTTTGGCATCAATCTAAAGAGAAGCTTAACGCATTTTGTCGTCCAACTTCTGACTGTCGGATTCTCTGCCTTCGGGCGGGGATTAACACGGACAAAGATCTGCCGAATTGCAGTCTCGGTTAGGTAAAAATAGACCAGAGCTTGACCCTGCCTTATGCAGCATCTAGGAAAAATTTTTTTGCCCGGGCTTAAGAGCTCGGTATTCCCACATTAAAAATGGCCTTGTACCACATTCACCTGAAGTGGGGAGGCCAATAAATACCGACGCTTTTGGGTTCAATCGAAACTGGAAAGGGAATACTGGACATTTCTTGTCGATATATATTTCAGTAGTACACCACTTTCGGCCTGATCTGTCTCTTTTAAAACAAGTAGTCAGCTACTTACTGGAGCGGTAGAGTAATTTTTTATCGATGGATCGTTTGTACAAGTTATACTTGAGGTTTGGGTTGAATTCCTGTACGATCATCGAAATTAAGCAACGTCAATCTTGATCAGTATTTAGGTGAGTGTAAGCTTGAATGTGCGGGCGAGTCAACAGCTCGTAATTAAAAATTGCAGAGCCGAGTTCAAATTCCATTTGGGTTCGTTATAGGTAAGAATCGAACACTTCTCGCCTAGCAGTTGGTCATTGAGTAAGTCTTGTATCACTGAAAAATTATTATCTCCAAAAAACAAAAACATTCTTTTAATTTAGACATATTAAAAAAAAACTTGCTTTAAATAGCCTGTAAAGGGTTGATAAACCGTAAAAAAGAAATCGATCAATCAATTAAACAAGTGTTGGGTATCAGAATTTATGATAGAAAATATTTATTTTGAGTTATACAAAAATGTGACACAAGGCCAAGAGGAGGTATAGTGGAAGGCTGGTTTTCGACCTGTCTTAAAACTAAGCTAATTACGATTCAGTTAGTCAGTTAAGCACCATACGTGATACACGCTTGGGCGATCATGTTTCGAAATAGACATGACTGACTGGGCAGATGATTATCCCGCAGTAGCTTGCCATTACTTTCTGCGGTTGACTGGTTGCCAGCCAAGGCTATAGAACCCCATCTGTCCAATTATTTAATCCATAACTGGAGGGAAGAGACGGATTAATACCTTTTTCAAGGGTATTTGTGCGTAAGTGAATGCAAGGAATTCAACTGGAATTTGAACTCGGCTCCCCGATTTCTCGATCCGAGACGATACCACAACGCACATCCGATGTCTTCCCAATATACCAAAGTTTTCTAAAACCAAGTCAAAATATTCTTATTTATCATTATTACTGCAATCATATAATAACTCACGACTCTATGGTAGTTTTACTGGGTCGTAAGTATGGGACACCCTGTGAGGATTGAACTCACTACTCAGCCGTAATAGGTTTTAGTGAGAGAAGCTTGCTAACCATTACGCCACCTCGAAGTGCCCAGACCGCGCGTATATAGTACAAACTAGTTCTCATATGTACAATTTGTCTCGGAAGAATAAAATAATAACATTTAAAACGAATTAAAAAAGGAGAAGATTAACGGAATCCGGGTAATTGACTTGCTGACTTACCATTCTCACTACAGTCACCATAATATCTGACATTCTCTTTGAAGTCCTAACTAGTTCCCATTTGTAAAATCTGTCTGGATGAGAGTAAATAAAAATATCATCTTTTAAAAATGAAAGCCTAATGAATATTTACAATGATTAGAATTTTATATCTAAGCAGCTAAAAATAGAGTCAATTAATTAACCAAGTTAGAATTTATGATGGAAAATATTTATTTAGAGTAATGCAAAAATGTGACACAAGGTGGTATAGTTGGTCTTCAACCTGTCTTAAAACTCAGCTAATTGCGATTCAATATCTTTCGCAAGGTATTTGCGGGTAAATGAATGCAAGGAATTCGAACTCGGCTCGCCGATTTCTCGTTCTGAAACGTATTTACTGCACTACAACTCATAAGTTTCGATTACTGACCCAAATATCCCACAGTTTTTCTAAAATCAAGACAAAATATACTTACTTATCATTATTACTGCAGTCACCATAATACCTTAAAGTATCTATGTAATTCTAACTAGTTCTTATATGTACAATTTATATGGGGGGATAAAATAAGAATATTTAAAAAGAAAAGGAATATCTACAAGGAATACAATTATAAATGTTCATTGAGGTTTTCATGATAGAAAGCATCTTTAAAATGATTCCAAGCGCTCACTTAACGGATCGTGAAAAAGGCACCGAAATACAACGACTTTTTTACAAGTCTATGGTTGGTAGCAGGTTTGTCAGTAGAGTTAGCTTTTTTCTGTCGGTAACAGCTTTTCAGAAGTTAGAAATAAAAGCAGAAAATTAAAAGTAAACAGATCTATGCCAACTGCTCTTGTAATAAAACACCCAAGTCTTGCAAAGCAACAATAGAGTCCGATGTCTCTTTAGCCGGCCGGCCGTAAATCTTCGAAAGTTGCCAGTTCGGTAACATCCACACGTTTGCAAGCAAACTTTAAAAGCCATCTAGATTTATGGATGACAGGGGACAGCGGATGGACAATAGAGCGCGTTTTTATTTATTTCAATCTTTTCCTCTGTCGATACGTTTGATTCAATTCAAAACCGGGTTGTATTTAACGAAAAATATTATCGCCTTTATTTTACCGTCTTTCTATTGCCGCTGATTTGTTAAATGGATCTGGACATGCATGAGGTTTAATTGCACTATTTCGCGACTTAAAGTCATGTTGCATTGTCGATTTAAAACCAATTTCTATCCAAGGAAAGATTAACCGGAATTCCGGTAATCTCTTTGCTTCCGAAGTATATAGATCAGTCAGTTAAGTGCCATACGTGATACACGCTTGGGCGATCATGTCTCGAAAGAGACATGACTGACTGGGCAGAAGATTATCCCGCAGTAGGTTGCCATTGCTTTCTGCGGTAGACTGGTAGTCGACCAAGGCTATAGAACTATCTGTCCTGTTATTTAACCCATAACTGGAGGGAAGAGACGGATTAATACCTTTCCCAAGGGTATTTGCGCGTACGTGAATACAATGGTTTCAACTGGAATTCGAACTCGGCTCCCCGGTTTCTCGTTCCGAGCCGATATCCACTGTACCACAACGCACATATTGTTAGACATAGATGTGAAGATACATTAGAGCAGGTCGATTTTGGAAGCGTGGTATTGCATTAAATTTGAAATGTGGGGTATTAAATGATACATCATGGAACAAAAAAATGTTTTCCATATCATTACACCTTTTTGAAGAACCAAGTTTAAAAATTAAGTTTAGGTTTAAAAGCGGAGGGTTGGAATTTCATTCCGGCGATCAGTGAAAGCCTTATGTCACAGCATTTTAGAATTTATAACTTACTGAAGCTTTAAAAATTGCATATGAACAAGATGTATGGCACAAGGACATTATTATTCAATCATTGTGCCATCAAATAACACTTTCGTTTACTTCAAGGGGGAATTATACTAAACAGTTCAGCTATATTGTGATGTAATGTTATACACTTCAATAGTTTTAGCGTGATTTTCAATAAACAATCCAAATTTAAAACATTTTGTCTTACAATTCGTACCCAGCAGTATAATGGTTTTATATACATTTTTATCTAATTTTTGTTTTTAATAATTATAATCTATCAAATGACCAAAATTTTCTTATTCATCGAGTTGCCTTTTATGTAATCTTTTACTTACAGTTTTTACTTATTGAATGCAGTTACAAAAATTGCTTATTTTTCTTGTCATGATTTATAATTAGAAATCAAGACTTCATATATTTCCCACTTAATGTACCTCATAAAAATTATTTCAAAATTATTTGGATTTATTCTTGAAATTTTGAAGTCAATTTGCAAGCAAAAACCTGCGGAAATGAGGTATTCTGTACATCTAAACTTATTTATAAATGGAACTTTGTCTCTGTGTGTGTGTCCGTTACCTATAGACTCCGAAACGGCTGAACAGATTTTCTTGAAAATTTACACAGTTGTACTATAAGCGTTTGCGAGTGTTCTTAGCTAGGTTTTGTGTGGAGGTACCCCCGATAAATATCGAAACTCGATAATCGAATAAATCGGGTTAGAGAAGGAGTGGTCCGATTTTAATCAAATTTGATACACTCATAGACAAAGACATAAGAAATGATATTAAGAAGTTTCAAGGTTGCAGTTCTTACAATAGTGCAGAAAATCGATAATATATATATATATATATATATATAAAAGGCAAGATGTTTGTGTGTGTGTTTATCTGTCTGTATGTCCTTTATACAAATCCACAATTGTTATCCGATTATCACCAAACATCACGCAAATATTCTTTAGGCTGAGTCTGAGCTCCAGGACTAGTTTTCATTAAAACTAAATGTTCAATGGTATGAACGTAATTCATGGTGTCACATACTACTTATCACATCAAACTCCTGCTTCCATATGGAGTACAACGTTGATTTTTTAAAGATGACGAAAACCAACATGCTTTATCTTCTTCTATGTGCGTTTTTCTTAAGGACGTAGGCGATCATGGCCTTCCACATCTCCCTATCCCTTGTAGCTCTTAACACACATTTTCCTATTACCTTTTCCAAACTCCACTCTGTCATCTATTTGCTCAAGCTCATCAAGTATGTTAAGCATTGCTTTCCTGTCTCTATTTTCCTGTGAGTATCAGATTCTCCAAGTCATCCTTCCTTATTACATGTTCCAAAAACTTCAGCTGTATTTTCCTGGTGAAAAGTAATAGTTTCGTTCTCGTTTCCATCCTCTCCAAAACCTCGTCGTTGCTCAATGGTTCGGTCCATGGTATCCACAGTATCCTTTTCTAGAACCCAATTTCCGTTGCTTCAAGTTTTCTCTTCATCTTTGTTCATAACAATCCAGTACTCTGTTTCCAGCAAAATTTTCCTGTCTCTTAATATTCTACTCAGTTTCTGAAATGCATCTTTGGCCATGAAAAATTCGCTTTCAGATCTCAGTGTCTCACCTTTAGAACAGTTCCCAATATAACCGCGACTCTATTTTCAGTAATACCCGCACTACTCAAATGTGGATATGACTTTTTCGCTTTGATAAGTGCTTACATTCGCACGCGTAGATGTTGCAATGTTAGAAAATTCTTGCAGTAGATGTTACACTAACGTATTTGTGAACTTTGATGTAAACTTTTCCTTCATTAACTGGGTCCTATTCTGTCCATACTCGCTGCCATGTAGTCAATGATATCTTTTTTCATGCGGAATCTTTAATTGTTATTTAGATGACTGTCCAATTGTGACGTGACCACATTCATTACATGTTAGTTCAACCTCTGCGCCAACCTCCTCAGAGAAATTAACATCAAGAATGTATATGGCGTCTTCAATGGTTTTTGCGGCTTTCCCATACTCAGAAAGACGCGACCACAATCAAGATCTGGCACATCAAACTCAGTGCAAACATTTTCAGGGACATTAACATCAAACCATTTACACGCACATCTCTTGGGGTTTTCATGTTTAACATGATTTTTTTTTTCGAAGTATCTCTTACTTTTGTGCACTGCTTCCTCTCAAGATGAACGCTCTAAAGTCATGGATCAGGAGGCCGGTTTTTTCAGGTGCGCTCCTTAATACCTCAATTACGGTGTGTTCGCTTTTCATTTTCTTTCGGCTAAAATCAGTCAGTCCCTTAAGTGCCATACGTGATACGCGCCTGGGTGAGCAATTCTCTTTCGATCCATCACATTGCAGTAGCTTGCCATTTCTTTCTGTGGTAGACTGATTGCCAACCAAGGCCGCAGAATTCAACCTCTCCTGCTATTAACCCATAGCTGGAGGGAGAAGAGACGGATTAGTACCTTTTCAAAGGGTATTTGTGCGCAACTGAATGCAAATACCCTAGGCTAACCCGCCGTACTGAAACTGCAGAGGGATTCTTACTACAGAACAATATATATATATATATATATATATATATATATATATATATATATATATATAAGACAATATTTAAAACCTGTCAAAACGGAAAGGGTAAACAAAAAAATTATCTAATTAATATAAAATATGGATATTATTCAGAATAATATGAAATATAGAGATGAAAACTCAACACATAATTAAACGGATATGAATACAAAAATTATTTCGGCAGTTGTAAAAATTACAAACTGCTTCATCAGAACCAAAAAATTAAATACTTTCATTTAACTCAGAATATTAACAAAAAAATAAGATTATATAATTTATAAATATTAATTTTTAAGGTAATACATATATAAATGAATAACTGATATCTTGCAATATTCATAACTGCTCCGTTTACGTGTCCAATTGTAAACAAATGTAGGCAAAGAAAATTTTAAGCAATGTTATGAAAAGTTATGAAATGCAGTTGAAATTAACCGACATATTTTTTAATTTATTTGCTTGAATATTATTTTTAATAAATACTCGTATTTGATTAAGTATCCTGTTTTTGTTTATATATATATATATATATATATATATATATATATATATATATATATATCACCCGGATGTATATAAGACAATGTGTGTTTAGCATGAAGAGTTGTCATTATCATGGACTTCGTGAAGTAACACCTACTACTGCGAGAGACTGTAAATACTGTATATACCTCTTGGTTGTACCACTCTGGTAATAAAGTAGTTTATCTACATTTCACTGTGTATCTCTTCATTCCCTGATACAACAATATATAATACAAAAGATAATTCATATAAATTTACAGGCCTAAATATCTAAGAAATTTTGTTAAGAAAATATGCATCCTCCATCATGGTAACGTTCAAACAAATAAATTAATAATATTTAGATTAATTCCGTACCATTTCGTGTTATCGACTTCGTTTGCATTTGTTTACATTAGCAAAGAAAAACGGAGCAGTTATGAATATTGGAAGAAATAAGGAATACGTGTATTTATAAGGCTTAATTTGTCCTTGCCTAACGAGGAATTCTTTTGTGTTATGACGCGTCAGATCATTAATTCACTCACACACACACACACACACACACACACACACACACACACACACACACACATATATATATATATATATATATATATATATTGATGCACGTTTCATTTAATAATATAGACATGTTTTGTCGATTTATTTTATGTAAATTCTTTCATATCGTCTTATAAGCTTAACAGCATTATCGTTGAAAGAACAAAGAAAATCACAATATGGATACATGTTTTTATTTAATCCTTTTGGAGCTTTCGGCGTACATCAGCCATTATCAAAGATGATAATTATATTAAATGTATTAAACAGTCCGCGGACGAACAATAGTAGTAGTCGTCTATTTTTGTTTGCATGGAAGATTTTTAAATCAACGTCGAACACGTGCGTGCGTGCGTGCGTGCGTGCGTGCGTGCTGGAAGCGAAAATCGCCTTACAGCTTGTGGCGTCACACATGACCAAGCAGGAGTAGAGGCGAAAAGTATTCAGTATGGAAAGCTATTGGGATAATTAATCGCTTCTGTAATCTATTATTATGCTGCATAAATACGCACAATTTATATATATATATATATATATATATATATATATATATATATATTAGGCACAAATACCCTTAGGAAAGATATTAATCCGTCTCTTCCTTCCAGTTATGGATTAAATAATAGGACAGATTGGGTTCTGTAGCCTTGGCTGGCAACCAGTCTACTGCAGAAAGCAGTGGCAACTTGCGGGATAATCTTCTGTCCAGTCCACTTTCTGACTGAATATAATAGTTGAAAACATGATTAAGGCTTCTACTAGTCATAAAGTGGAGGATCGGTTTTCTATTGTTATTATTACTACGCAATAATATAATACATCTGTTTACCCTCTAGATATGCGTCAAATAACAGGACAGATTGGGTTCTATAGCCTTGGCTGGCAATCAGTCTACCACAGCAATGGCAACCTACTGCGGGATAATCTTTTGTCCAGGCAGTCATGTTCTTTTCGAGACATGATCGCTCAAAGCGTGTATCACAAATGGCACTTGACTAATTTAGCGCAAAACCTGTGCCTGGTGTTTGTTTATTTTGTTTTTCCATGATTTATCCAATGTTTTATCGAATGTGCAATAAGCAGACTCCCATTTCTTCTTTTTCACTAGAGCGTAGTCTTTTTTGCCTCTTATTTTTGACATTTAGAAGCCTAATTTGCATAAATAAGAAGTAGAAAATTAAAATTAAAACTGATAAAGCAATTTTAGCAAATATGGGAAAAAAATTACAGGTATACCTCACCGGTAATTTGTTTCAGGAGAGACGACTTGAAACGGAAAACGACTTAAGTTGTATTTACTTGTCTCGGCTAAACAAGAAATAATTATTTCCAGTCCTGTATTTTATTTATAAATGCATTTTAAATAATATCTGGTCCATATTTTAAGTTTACAAACAAATAAATTTGGGTTTTTAATATATAGAACACCAAAAAAAACTATTCAGAATTTACGAATACATGTACTACGTATATACTTGTAAACGTGGATGTTTACAATTTTGCGATCTTTACAGTACATCGCAGACACTTTATTTGTGAATCAGGTTCATCTAAGACATTATAAAATAAAAAGATTTTTTAAGGCTAATAACAAATACAGTTATTAAAATTATTTTGCGATAGCAGAAAATAAACTAATTTATGTTACATTTGCCAATATTAAGTTTACTTGCATTGCGGACGTAGATGGCTTTTCATTTTTGCTTATTGTACAGTAACCTGATTTTATGTGATTTTAACTCTTTTTAGTGATATTAAGACTTCAATATTTGTTGCAGACACACCTGAAGTCGAATAAAATGACTTAAGCGTGATTTGTAATTTTCCATATATTTTTGACAAATGACGTATTATCAAGAATGATCAACTTGAACGGACGTAACCCAAGGTATACCTGTACTTATTAATTTATTCAAACATTAACACTGTACCTTTACTATTTGCACACACACACAGAGACACACACATATCGCCATTTATATATGTATCTAAACTTATTTATAAATGGAACTTTCTGTGTGTCCGTTACATATAGACTCCGAAACGGTGAACTGATTTTCTTGAAAATTTACATATATATTGTACTATAAGCGTCTGCGAGTGTTCTTAGCTAGGTTTTGTGTCGGGGTACAACCGATAAATATCGAAAATCGATAATCGAAAAAATCGGGTTATAGAAGGAGTAGTCCGATTTTAATCAAATTTGATACACTCATAGACAAAGACATAAGAAACGATATTCAGAAGTTTCAAGGTTGCAGTTCTTGCAATAGTGCAGAAATTCGATAATATATATATATATAAAAGGCAAGTTGTTTGTGTGTGTGTCTCTTTATCTGCCTGTATGTCTGTATTTTCAGCCCTTTTATTTTAGTTTTTGCTTCGGGTTTGGCTCTAAGTATGTATAATTGTAGTTCTTAGTCTCAGCCATGATACCATTTACTCAGAGGACTTATTTAGCCTTGAAAATTCAGTTTACAACGAAAAAAACTTATTTGATATCGATACCAGGAAATCAAAATTTGACTTACATCCATTCATTCTTCTTTCAGTCTACGGTTTCGCTTTAACTGGAAACAACTATTGCTTTTTAGTCTTTCGTGCCAACGTCCAAAGAGTCTGAGCTCCAGGACCATGGATTAGTTTTAAAGCTTTCATTACACCCGAGCAACGCCGTGCTCTACTGATAGTTTATATATAAGTATGCATGTGTTATGGTGCTATCCTATAAGGAATTAACTCTTCCTCTTGCTATACATCACTTACCTGCGTGACTTCTACAGGCAATTAAAGAGCAGTTACGAGCAGTTACAGTGAAATACAGTAGTTAACTAGGCAGTTAACGACAGTTACTAGTCAGGCAGCGTAATAATACCTTTGGGCTTATTTATTTCTATATTACTTTTTATTGACACTTCTTTTAAATACCTTGTTTCTTGTTATACTAATACACTGTTTTGGACCTACTTTTTTGTTCCGTGTCTTACGTCCGACACAAGCCGGCCACTGCAAATTGCGGTGAAGTTTAGACACAACTCCACAACAAATTGTCTACGAAGACCCACAACAGTATGTATGTATGATATTTACCCAGCTCTCCCACTAGAGCGAGATGTCACAAGAGGTCTAGGTTTAATGTGAGCAGACCGAAAGCGTGTAGACAGGCAAGGGCTAAAATTGTCTAGTCTCCGCAACCGAAGGTCGCGCTGGCTTTGGTGGCGACCACCGATACACCCCTTTAGTGCAATGGAGTGGCGCAGCCTCGGGACACTGTTCCCCAGGACCGGGCACATCTCAGTGTTATGTTTCTCAAAAGCATATCCATCCTCGGACGGAGACTCAACCGAGAAATGATTATCCTCACCTGACGCATCAGGTATATATATATATATATATATATATATATATATATATATATATATATATATAAATTATAACATGGATATGTTATAATATCACTACAAAAGTAGTTATTTTGTTTCGACACTTGTGTCTTGTCAAGTGACGGTTTGAATGGTTTTAAAAGGTTAAAAACAAGCAAAACACCTTTAATAAGGGAGGCATTATTGTATGTACAATGTGGACCAATCAGAGTAAAGCAACTGCTAATTTGGAGAATATGTCGGCTGACTTAAAATAATCTTGGAGGGCATTAGTATTAATATTTGATTACATTGAAATCAGCATTATTAATTAACTACTTTATGTCTACTTTATTATTGTTGCTAAATTTTTTAAAAATTTCTAAGTTTAACAATTTATTAGATATAGAAAGTTATTCATCTATTAAACGAGGAAGAGAAAGAACGCATACAAAAATGAACCTACAAACATCCACATATGGAAAAATAGACGAGTATATTCACAAATACTGGCAAACAGACACATACACAGATTAATATACCCACGTATATATACATACACAAATTACAAAATTTAGCTTTTATCGACTTGTCAATTTGTCTATTAAATTTTAAAGCTCTATTTGTACACAGACTAAATTGCTACATATTGGATACAGTCAAGGCGAATTCATATCCATGTTATAATTTTTAAATAAATATTATTAGTTCTACTTTGTATTGTGCACTTTTTAAAGAATAGTGTTTCTTTGGACAAGGAATATTATTCCATCCATATGTACCCTATACACGTATATATATATGTATGTATGTATGTATGTATGTATGTGTGTGTGTGTGTGTGTGTGTGTGTGTGTGTGCGTGTCTGTGTTTCTTGATTATAATACTCTGTTAAATTTAACAATAAATTTTAACATTGAGTTCTCAGGTTAAGATTTAACAGAGTATTATAATAATGAACATAATTTGGATGTTTTTATAAACCCATTGGTAATATTAAATTTCGCGGATCTCTTATAGACCACTCCTCAGACCAAAGTCATACAACATGAATGTATGAATTTGGTCTGAGGAGCGGTCTATAAGAGATCCGCGAAATTTAATATTACCAATGGGTTTATAAAACATCCAAATTAAGTCCATTATATATATATATATATATATATATATATATATATATATAATATATATTGGTAACAATACCAATAAAAGTAAATTGAAAGATAATATTAATGCCCCTAGTAATAATAACGTTAATAAACATAAGTGTAATTGTAGAATTAAAAAGGACTGCCCTATTAGAGGTAATTGCAATCAGGCAAACGTAGTGTATAAAGTTAAAGTTTACGTTAACGAAAATGACAAAAGCCCTAAAACATACATAGGATCCACACACGATAATTTTAAAATTAGGTTTTACAACCATAAAACTTCTTTTAAAAACGAGAAGTATAAGCATAGCACAGCGTTATCTACCTATGTATGGGAAATAAAAACCAAAATTAAAAAGGACCCCATTTTGAAATGGGAAATAATAAAAAAGTGCCCTAACGATAACAAAAACAATAAATTTTGTAGGGTATGTGACGAGGAGAAGCTAGCAATAGCTAAATTTGAACCTGCCAACAAACTTATTAACGCTAAAACAGAAATACTAAATAAGTGTAGAATCCACAAAACTAAATTTCTTGCTTAGTGTACCGGACCTTAATGTGAACCACCTCCCCCCCAATTTTTTTTTTTCCATCGAACACCCCCTTCCCCAATTGGGTTAGTCTTTAATAGATGTCTATTTATTTGATTAGTCCTTGGTCTGCCTTTGCCCTGACGAGCCGTTGTGCGAAACCGCGGTAGGTCTTGGCGATCTTGCGATTTTTTCTCGTGTATATATATATATATATATATATATATATATATATATATAATAAGCGTGTACTGAAAAAGTCTCATCACACACTTACCAAAAGCTGACACTTAGTATTGTTATCATTATTATCATTATTTCTTATTCTTATTCTTATTCTTTTTCAATCATTCTCTTTGAATTCATCTATGTTAACCACTTGATTGATGCTTTAGGCTGTGGTTACGAAACTGTTTTCATTGGTTTGTTAATAGGATGTCCTTGTTAAGACTTTCAATACTATTCCCGTGTTAAATTATAATTAACACTTGTTTGAAACCAATTATCGGGAATTACATTTTCTTGTTCCGGTCACTAGTGACCTCCCCAACCGGATGTCGAAATACGAGAGCTTACTTCCTCAATTTTGCTACATGAACACATAAGTTGAACGTTGAGTGAATTTTTTAAAAAATCATATCACCCCGAACAAGGCGGTAACGCCACTGATGCGCAGGGGGCTACGTAAGAGAGAAAAGATTGGAAAAGAGAAAGCCGGAAACCACATCCGAAACAAGGATCAAGGGATGAGCCTCTTAACCTGTTCAATAGACGGGGGTGAAGTGTGAACCGGGCGATAGTTTAGACTATCTACTCCAATTGAAAAAAAAAAAGAAGAGTGAAAAGATTGGAAAAGCGAAAGCCGGAAACCACATCCTAAACAGGAAACAAGGGATGAGCCTCTTCAGCTGTTCAATAGACGTGGGTGGAGTCTTCTATTGCATTTAATCTTTTGTGTATTGAGTTGATAGAAGTTTACTTTTTGTTTTTTATTGCTTTATCTTATTTAATCTTCTATTTATTATTGTTTAGTGTTTTTAAAACGTAGAAGATTCTGGCTTTCCACAACTTTTTCCACAATATCGTTGGTAGCTTTACACTAAGTTTATCTCCCAACTGCATCCATCAGTTCATGTACTCTCCGTTTAAACTCACTTGTCAGTTACTCACTGCTTCCCTCTTGCCTTCTGTTTGCATCGGATGTGATAAAATCGCTAAACCTTCATTTCTCATTATGAGTCCTAGAAGTTTATTTTTCTCTGTATAAATGTCCTTCTTGTGCTCCCTTTTCTTAAAACTTTCTCGTTTCTCTTATGTTCAATCTATCGAATTTTCAGCATCGTGTAGAACCTCATATCTGTTGTCTCAGGTTTTTCATTTCATCCACGAGAGAATTCTCTATCATATAGAAGAACCGATATTACATAGCAGACCAGCACTTTTTTCTTTGTATGTAATTGTTGGGGTAGAACCCCTCTATAATGGACTGTTCCGTTCATTACATATAAGGCTAGGCTCTGTATCCGCAGACGATGGACAGACGCCTGGGAGTAGACATATGTAGACTATTTGTCTCAGCTAAGAGGAGGTTTTCAACTCAGACTTACTCTTCCTGTATTCTTGTTTTTCAATATATCTTGTTGTTACAAGTCCCGTGTTCGTGTCTTCCTTTCGTACTAACTTCCTCAACACAACAGTAATACAGCTTTTCAAATTCTGAATATCAGTTTAGTCCTCCGTGTTTTGTGCTGCTGGTGCGTATACCTTTGGTCAAAGATTACGATTCCATCTGGAATTTTTCAGTTATTTAGTTTACCTTTTTGAGCTTTCTTCTTCCTCTTCTTTTTCTATATGACTTGACGTCAGCGATCATGGATTTCCACGTCTCCATATCCCTGGTGGCTCTTAGCATGCTTTCTCCTGTAACATTTCGCAATCCCCGTTCTGTCATCCACCTGCTCAGGCCCTTTAAATATGTTATCCGCAGCTTTCCTCTCTCTCTTTTTCCTTCTATCTAGCCTGTCGGTATCAGGTTCTCTAAGCCCTTCTTCCTCATTGCATGTCCCAGGAACTTTAGTTGTTTCTTTCTGATGCTCAATATTAATTTTCTTTTTCTTTCCATCCTTTCCAAAACCTCATCATTGCTCACATGTTCGGTCCACGATATCTGCAGCATCTTTGAACTTTAGTAATGCGTATTTCTCATATTTTAATAAGGGAGGCATTGTTGTATGTACAATGTGGACCAATCAGAGTAAAGCAACTGCTAATTTGGAGAATATGTCGGCTGACTTAAAATAATCTTGGAGGGCATTAGTATTAATATTTGATTACATTGAAATCAGCATTATTAATTAACTACTTTATGTCTACTTTATTATTGTTGCTAAATTTTTTAAAAATTTCTAAGTTTAACAATTTATTAGATATAGAAAGTTATTCATCTATTAAACGAGGAAGAGAAAGAACGCATACAAAAATGAACCTACAAACATCCACATATGGAAAAATAGACGAGTATATTCACAAATACTGGCAAACAGACACATATACAGATTAATATACCCATGTATATATACATACACAAATTACAAAATTTAGCTTTTATCGACTTTTTTTTTATCAATTTGTCTATTAAATTTTAAAGCTGTATTTGTACACAGACTAAATTGCTACATATTAGATACAGTCAAGGCGAATTCATATCGATGTTATAATTTCTAAATAAATTTTATTAGTTCTACTTTGTACCATATTCCTGGTGGCTCCTAGCATGCTTTCTCCTGTATCATTTCGCAATCCCCGTTCTGTCATTCTCCTTCTCAGGCCCTTTAAATATGTTATCCGCAGCTTTCCTCTCTCTCTTTTTCCTTCTATCTAGCCTGTAAGTATCAGGTTCTCTAAGCCCTTCTTCCTCATTGCATGTCCCAGGAACTTTAGTTGTTTCTTCCTGATGCTCAATATTAATTTTCTTTTTCTTTCCATCCTTTCCAAAACCTCATCATTGCTCACATGTTCGGTCCACGATATCCGCAGCATCTTTGAGCTTAAGGCGTATTTCTCTATCAAAGGGTCACCTCATATTTCAGTGCCATATTTTCCATTGTCTTCCTAGATGTTTTGAAAGAGAAACAAAAAAGAATGTCTGATTTTGTTAATATTTGATTTTTTTTCTCCAAAGATTATGATTGAACTTAATTTCTCCTTCTATTAATGTTTGAGTATTTGTCTATATTTCTAAGATGAGGTGCTATTTACATTTTTTACGTTGTTAGGGTTAGGTTCGAAATTCTTAGCACCTGAAGAAGGCCGGAGCGTACAACAGCCGAAACGTCGTAAACATGGCATCTCAGAAATATAGACAAATAAATAAGGACTTCTAATTTCAAGTCATCTATGTCGAATAGAAGATGCGGTTTATTTACTGCATGATGCTTGGGTCAAAACCTGCGACAAGGTCGGCTTGACCAAACTTGACCCCCATAAGGCGAGCGGAATGATGGAATACAAGTCATTGTCCAGAAGAAATGTGCCTCTGAACTATCTTCTGTCCTCTCTAAACTCTATAATGACTGCCTTTCTGCTTCCTGTTTCCCTGTCTGCTGGAAGTCTTCTGTGGTTCCTGTATTTAAGAACTCAGGGGAACTCTCGAATCCATCCAATTATCGCCTTATCAGCCTCCTACCAATTTTCGTAAAAGTGTTCGAGGCTACTATCAATGATAGTTCAACATTCCACTGCCCATAAATTATTCTCAGACAGATAGTATGGATTCTGCTTTGCCAGGTCTACTGACGATATACTAACGACCATCACGGAATACATATACCAAGCCCTCGATAAATCCGGCGAGGCTCGTGCTGTTGCTCTGGATACCTCCAAGCGTTTTGATAGGGTTTGGCACGCTGGCCTTCTGCGCAAGCTACAGGGTATCATAACAGGATATCACTAGACGCTTGCTTGATCTTATCCAATCTTTCCTATCTAACCGCATACTGAATGTCATCTTGAACAGACACGCCTCCACATCCTACCGCTGGTGTCCACCAGTGTTTTATCATAGACGCGACGCTCTTTCTAATCTTCATAAATGATCTCCCAGACGTGATCAAATCCTAAGTAGGCATCTACGCAGATGACACCACAATTTACTCCCGCATCACTAAGAAATCCGGTGAGGCGGACAAACATGACGACGCTGCTGATCTTGAGAAGGACCTCCACTCAGTGGTAGACTGGGGTAAGAAGTGGCTCGTAAATTTCAAGGCTTCTAAAACGAAACTGCTATCTGTCAACCATCACAGGAAATCTTTCCTGTCCCCCCACAAGCATGGACCAAGCGAGTATCCCTGAAAGCAATATACTGCGCCTCCTCGGCCTTACCCTATTTTCCGACCTCAAATGGAATCATTAAATTGAGCCAATGACTAAATCCACTGCTAGAAAGTTTGGGTCACTGTGTCGGACCAGGAAGTTTTTCCCCCTGAGTCCATTTTGCACGTATATAAATCAACCATCCGACCGTACATCGAATCCTGTTGTCAAATCTGTTCAGGTGCCCCTGCTGTTCATCTCAGTGTTCTTGACAGGCTCCAAAAGAGAATCTGTAATGTAAATGGTCCTGACCTGGCAGCTCGACTCCAGCCACTTTCTCAGCGGCGGGATATGCTTTCCTTTGTCTCTTCTACAAATATTTTTATGGCTTCTGCTCCGACGAACTTAGGCCACTGATGCCCCCCCCCCCACTTCACAAGAATTTACTCGTGCAACCAGACTGGCAAAAAGGTGCCACCCTTTTACAGTTAAATCAGCAAAATGCTGGTGACAATTCTACTTCAACTGCTTCTTTTCCCGCACTTCCCGCCTGTGGAACTCCCTTTCATGTACTTGCTTTCCTGATGGCTACAACCTTAAGGTTAATTCCCATCTCTTATCCATTGACTCCAGTCCTCACCGCGTCCTTTCTACATCAACCCCCGTGTTGTTCTTTTCCTTTCTCTCTAATTTCGCAACTGTCTTCACTTCTGAGTTCACATCCTTCTCTTGCCCTTTCTCTGACACCCCCTGTATCTAGTTCGTCTTTCTCTTCACTCTCTTTCTGCCTAAATTTTTACTCTCTTATGTAGCCCCCTGCGCATCAGTGGCGGTACTGCCTTGCTTGGGGGAAATGATTAAAAAGAAAAATTATTAATTTTTTATTTAATTTTTTCAGTATTATTACATTTTTTTTTTTTTTGCTGGAGATAAGAAATGTAAAAATAATCCATAGTTTTTGACCTCCCAAGCGCTTTTAGCTTCTCTACAGGTGATTTTTAAAGATCTTATTTTCTCGTATCACTAGGTTCTTATTTTTTACTAGAATGTAATTCTTCGTTCCAGTGATTTTTTTTAATAATGGTAACATCTACAAACTAACGGTGTCAGTATAGAAAACCCAGAGGGTCTTATTTATCAACATATTTCATATCAACAACAAAGTGTTTAGAACAACAAACAAACTGTAGATTGACACAAGGCACGTCGACGACATTTTTTTAATCTAAACTTATTTATAAATGGAACTTTGTGTGTGTGAGTATATGTGTGTGTGTGTGTCCGTTGCCTATAGACTCCGAAACGGATGAACCGATTTTCTTGAAAATTTACACAGTTGTACTATAAGCGCCCGCGGGTGTTCTTGGCTAGGTTTTGAGTCGAGGTAGCCCCGATAAATATCGAAAATCGATAATCGAAAAAATTGGGTTATAGAAGGAGTAGTCTGATTTTAATCAAATTTGATACACTCATAGACAAAGACATAAAAAACCATATTCAGAAGTTTCAAGGTTGCAGTTCTTACGATAGTGCAGAAATTCGATAATATATATATAAACGGAAAGATTTTTGTGTGTGTGTCTGTTTATCTGCATGTATGTCTTTATTTTTTCAGCCCTTTTATTTTACTTTTTGCTTTGGGGTTGACTCTAAGTAGATATAATTGTAGTTCTTAGTCTCAGCCATGATACCATTTACTCAGAGGACTTATTTAGCCTTCAAAATTCAGTTTACGACGAAAAAACTTATTTGATATCGATACCAGGAAATCAAAATTTGACTTATATCCATTCATTTTTCTTTCAGTCTACGGTTTTGCTTTAACTGGAAACAACTATTGCTTTTTAGTCTTTCGTGCCAACGTCCAAAGAGTTTGAGCTCCAGGACCATGGATCAGTTTTAAAGATTTCATTACACCCGAGCAACGCCAGGTTATACTGCTAGTAAAAATATGTAGATGAAACCGCAAATGTAAAATTAAATTTTGAAAATAACTCCTCGTTGAAATTCATTTACGATCTCATTGGCAATAACAAAGTTCCGTTTCTTGACGTTAATGTAGAGCTAAAAACCAACAAACTTACCACCTGTCTGTATAAAAATCCCACAAGTAACAACTTATGTCTTCTTAATTATAAAAGCCAATGTCAGGGAAGATATAAAATAGCAATAATAACGAACTTCTTAAATAGAGCGCATCAAAATTCAACCTCACACAGAATACTTTTGAGTAAACTAAAACACATAAAGCAAACACTAGTCACCAATAATTTTCTCAAGTATATCATTCATAAACAAATAGAATTACTCTTACAAAAAATATATGACACTAGCATTAAAAATAACACAAGAAAAACATCAACATATTTTATTTCAGCCAAATGCACATTAATTATAAACAGTACAAATTCTCTATACGAAATATTATTAAACACCACATTTCTGCCGTAATTCCTCAAAAACATTTAAGATTTATAATATATTATAAAAAATGGAAGACAGCAAACCTTGTTATTTCTAATAAAAATAACCCTATCAAATCTAAACTAGCGATGACTAATATAGTGCATGAATTTCAATGCCCTCTACAAGATTATTATTGTCATATACCAATTACTTATATTGGTCATCCTACCACTTCTCTGAGTAGACGCCTTACATGCCACTTTCTAGTAATAATACTGCAATAAAAATATTTATTAACCTATAACTTACAAAAGCCCTTAAGACAAACTTTGGTTGAAAATACGAAAATACTATTTCAATTACAATATCAAAAGCCCCTCGCTATAACAGAGGCACTATATATCAAACAATTTTCAATTATCTAACAGTGGAAATAGAGTTTTGAAAGTTTTTTTTTAAATCGACAGGCGCTCAAATGCTCGCCACACGCATCACGTGACTGCTTTAAAGAGCTCTCCTTTAAAAAAAAAACAAACTAAAACACTAAAACGAAGAATGAATTTACAGTCAAATATGAGGATATAACACCGGAAAAATGACATCCTTGAAATTGGCATGTGAAGTGGCGGAAAGCGCTTGGAAAGTCGAAAATTATGGAACATTTTTACATTCCTTATCTCCAGGAAAAACAGAAAAAGTGTATGAATACTGGAAAAATTAAATAGAAAATTAATAAAATCTTCATTGTCGGTGGTTTTTAACGAAACATGTTTAAATGAAAGATTTCTGTCCAAATATACATTAACATATATATATATATATATATATATATATATATGAACGACACTTTTAGTCCTATGAACAAGATCAGAAATTTCTGAAATTGACCTTTTTTCTTGATAGCGATAATGACTTTTTTTCTTCAAAAGAGAGCGTTTGCGCGTAGAATTTGCCATATTGCTTAAAAATAAAGTCCTTATGATAAATGAACTTTTACTTATTGTTGAAAAGCTCCATCGAGTTTTTTAACAATGTAAATCAAAAGTTTATGCAAATTATTAACATCCTTTCTTAACCTTTGTCCAGTAGCTTATTTCCTTTGTTCCATTTAATTTTTATTTAAAAAAAAACTATTATATAAATTTTTGTAAATTTGTATAATATTTATGCATTACACCCTAATCTTTATTCGGTAAAATTTCGCGTATCATCAGCAACAAATTTTATTATAAAAGCCAAAGACAAAATGAACAAAGATATTTTACCGGCAAAAGTTAAAATAAAATAAAATAATTCATCACGGAAAATAAAAGGGGTGGGATTAATAAGAAAGCTGACAGAAATTTATGTCTATTTTTATTTTTAGGTTTTTGAAAACCCTTATTTCTTAACTGAATTGAGAGTTAAAAGTTGAAAATTAGCTTTGTCAGGCTGAAAGAAGTGTTAAGGGAAAGAATAATTAGAAAGGAAGGAAGGAAAAGGAGAATGTACAAAGGGGGAGGGGTGGTTGACAGGGAAGTAAACTAAGAAAAAAAAAAGAAAAGAAAAGGAAGGAAAAGAGAAAAAAGAAAAAAATCGTCTCCCTAGAAACGTTAACAATCGTTTTGTAAAATAAATCAAAGCGGTTTTTGGTTTGAATGTGTGATGAAGGTTATAGAGAAAAGAATTTGGTGGGGAAACCTAGATATACAATTTAAAATTTAAATATAAAATTAGATTTAAATTAAAAAAAAAATAAAATTAATAGAAAGTTAATAAAAATTTATTAAACTTATAATATAATATAAATTAAATAAAACATAAAATATAATATAACAAATAAAAAAAAAAATTAACTTAAGGAATATATCAATTCAACAAGTGTAGACACACACACACACACACACACACACACACACACACACACACACACACACATATATATATATATATAAATGTACATACTTATATATAAATATATATATACACAAAAAAACACCACACACACACACACACACACACACACACACACACACACACACACATATATATATATATATATATATATATATATATATATATATATATATAAGAAAATCGGCTCTCTGTGTCGGCCCAAGAAGATTTTCCCGTCTGAAACAATCCTGCATATATATAAATCTACCATCCGCCCGTGCATTGCATACTGCTGCCATATCTGGTCTGGTGCTCCTGCTATCCACCTAGGTGTCTTTGACAAAATCCAACAGAGAATCTGTAATGTGATCGATCCCGATTAGCAGCTCAGATACAGTCACTTTCTCACCGGCGCAATGTGGCTTCCTTGTGTCTCTTCTACAAATACTTTCTGCTCCGATGAAATTAGCTCACTGGTGCCCTCTATATATGTCACATATATGTCATTTAACTTCGTTTAGATTGTTGGTCATTCGTGGTCGAGAGGTCTAAGACGCGCCAGGTCAATTGGTGGCTATCCCTATGTAAATAGGGGTCGCAGTCCGAATCCTGCTGAATGACAGATATTTTCGTCACAAAAATTTCTCGTAAATAATCAGGCCGGTAGAAATAAATATATATACTGTTTGATTATGAAACAGAATATCTACTTAAATACGAGTATCGATCAAAATAATGTTCAAACAAATAATTTCATATATACACTACCGGCCATAATTATTAGGCCACCACAGTTTTTTTTAAAGAAATGACATATTTCATACTATTTTTATTATATATTGCCAAATGAAAACAGAGTGAGTTCTTTTGTTATTATTACTTTGCAAGATTTTACAAGGCAAGGAAGCAAAGACAAACTCGTCCGAATCACCCTAAATTTTCTTTATTCTTTCGTTGATGAAATTGCAATATAGGTAATTATTAAATATTTATAAATTCATTTGATGCACATGTTATTGTGCAGTATTAACAAAAGAACCATTCTATTTTCATTTACAATTATTCACTTGGCAATAAATACTAAAATAGTATGAAATACATAATTTTTTAAAACACTGGGGTGGCCTAATAATTATGGTCGGTAGTGTATATATATATAAATGTAATTATTCAGATTTTTAAAAAATCGTGTGTGTGTGTGTGTGTGTGTGTGTGTGTGTGTGTGTGTGTGTGTGTGCACGCGCGCCCGCGTCGTGGTACAATGGATTTCTGCTTGGAATGAGAATTCAAAGATCTGAGTTCGATTTCTAGTTGAATCCGTTGCATTCACTTAGGCGTAAATAACATCTATTTCCCTCCAGCTATGGTTTAAATAGCAGGTATGATTGGATTTTATAGCCTTCGTTGGCAACCAGTCTACCGTACAAAGAAATGTCAATCTTTTGCGGGAAAATCAGGATTAGTCAGTCATGGATCGAAGGAGACATAATGGCTCAAACGTGTATCATGTATGACACTTAACTGATCAATATGTACGTATTCTTATATGTGAACGCAATATATGTTTATTTTCCAAACACGGTCAGCACATTATGGCCGTGTTCATAGTTGATATTATTAGTTTCGCTATTTTACTTTTTAATAATTCTTCAATTATTTTTATCGTCTTTTATATGTGGATGAGGCTTTTATAGATGTATTTCCGACTAGTATACTGCGGCAGAATTTGTTAGGTTTCCGGGTATGTTTAAATGAATCCTAAATCATCTATGGTCATAAATCTTCTTGATGGATATATATTTTTTATGCCCAATTTTATTATTCATGCATTTGGTTTAATCAAGAAGATTAGATAAATAGATATACAAATACTTACCGAATCTATTAAATTCTAAAGATTTAGCTTGTCCTGACGAAAGGATATATGTCACCGATATATATATATATATCCGAGTGAGTACAGAACGAAGAAAGAATTTTTTCAAACGTCCAAAACAGTGCTCGATATATAATATATATAGAGCTTTGAATATTTTTTATAAATTATATTTTAGAACATGTACATAATGTTTTATATATATATATATATATATATATATATATATATATATATATATATGTCCTCTACAATCATATGGTTGTAGAGGACACATATATATAAAAAACATTATGTACATGTTCTAAAATATAATCTATAATATATATATATTTACGCTCTCACACCTTGATTGAGCACTTTGTAAGAATGGTAGACTTTGAAAAACAGTAGCTACTCTGGCATGTACGCATCGCTCATTCAGTAATGGATTAGAGCACTCTGGCTATTGGGCGGGTATAATGACAATATACACGCTAAAAAGTCTGCTTTCTTTTACCGAACGCCCATAGCCCAGAGGCAGAATCGCCGAATGACGCCAATTCGGTCGGGTTTCAATCCTGGGTAAAAAAAGCATTCGGATGACTAACCGTACTGATGAGCTGTGATACAGCGAAACAGATCTGTCTGCAGATGACTATATATATATATATATATATATATATATATATTAATCATTTCACCCCAAGCAAGGCATTCCACTACCACTATTGCGCAGGGGGTTACATAGGGGAAGTGATGAGAAAGAGTGGTTAGTTATAGAAAATGTTGGAAGGAGGGTGATAGACGGATGAGGATACCGAGGATGGGGGTTGGTTAGATGGGATGAGTGTTTGAGAGAATGGGTGCGAGTTAGTGTGATAAGAGGTTTCTATTGACTTTACATTTAAATTCCTGGAGATTGTATCTGTCGGGGAAGCAAGTATATGGAAGGGAATTCCACAGGCGGGAAATGCGAGAAAAGAAGCTGTAAGAGTAGAAATTGCGGTTACATTTTATCTGTTTTACTGTAAAAGAATGTGACCTAGTTGCTAATCTAGTATCTCGTGCAAATTCAAATCTAGGAGGCACCAGTGATCTAAATTCATCGGAGCAGAAGCCGTGAAAGTATTTATAAAAGAGGCACAGGGAAGCCACATCACACCGGTGAGAGAGTGGCTGCAGCCGGGATGCCAAGTCGGTAGCGATCACATTATGTCACTGCCTATTTGTCGAGAAGGTGACTTCTTGATGTTATCGGTCGGGATACAGGATTCTCAGCGTGAGCGTTTTTTAATAGGGCTAGAAAACAATATCCCTATTTGAGCCAAGACTTGTGAGTCAAATTGGGTAGAAACAATGCATTTGGACGTACTGGCCTTTTGTTGATAACGACAAATGGTGTGTTATGTTATCTGTAAGTGAAGTCAGCTCAGTGGGTGTTGAACAAACACAAATGTGCCTGAGTATATGTCTGCAACAGGGATTCGCTAGACGCCCTAGCAGAGGCACATACTTAGAATCTAACGGTCAGACACTACATACATAAATATATATCTAATCATATAATTATGAATTAAAAGTACATTGCGACACGGAATTTTCTATGTTTCTAGATTTCTATCTCGTCATCAGGCAATGTTGGATGTTGGTTGTGAAAATGATTTACATTTAAATACAAAAAGCAATCGGTTTGCTGTTTATGTATGTGGGAAGATATAAAATTTATGTGTGTGTTCCTTTTAACTAATCAGAATAAAATTATATTATGCTCTACAATATTTACTGTATTGAGCTCTTTTTATAAAAAAAAAAGTAAATGCCAGGGAACTG
>JBBBDQ010000203.1:1017500-1127500 GCA_037127315.1 Ascarosepion bandense | reverse complement strand
AATTTACAGCTACACTTTTATTTTGGCCCAAGGCCTGTTCATTTGGCCATTTGAAGTGATATCAACTGCTATCAAACAGATAAGCGGTCGTCAACCTTTTTAACTTCATTTATCTCAACTTATTTATAAATGGAACTTTGCCTTTGTGTGTGCGTGTATATGTGTGTGTGTGTCTGTCTGTCTGTCTGTGTGTGTCCGTTAACTATAGACTCCGAAACGGCTGAACCGATTTTCTTGAAAATTTATATTTAGTTTATATATATATTAGGTGCGATTGGTAAATTGTCGCAATTATTTTATTATTTTAAATATTCTTTGGGCTAAGTCTGAGCTCCAGGACCATGAATTAGTTTTAAAGCTTTCATTACACCCGAGCAAAGCCGGGCTATACTGCTAGTATAATAATAATCGGAGACCTTTTTTTTATAATATAAAATGCATCCATTAAAAAGAAAAACGTAACAGTGTAATTATTTAAATATTACAAATTGAAAATTTGAAGTTTATTCAAGTGTTACTCATTTTTAATGTGATATTTGTTCCTGTTTGTTTGAAATCAGTTTTTGGATTTGGGGCTCCAATGACGTCACTCCAAGACGAAGAGCTGTGTTTATTTGAAGCCGAGATGGTTACCATGTTTTAATTGTTATTGGCTTTTTCCCACAAATATGTTGTTGCATCATAAAATTTGAAATAATGTCCCATTTTTTCTGCGGACCATCACAATTTTTGCACGTATCTGCTCTGTGGGCCACGTGTTGGCAACCACAGTGAGAGATCCCCTTATCTCTCACGACTGTCTGGCAGAACGGTCGTTAAATTGGGTAGTAATATTATAATCAGTTAAGGAATTAAATTAACAATGACATTCTACGTCTGAGACCTTTTTTTCTACAATATATAAAACTTAGGTGTAGACACTTCACTCCAAAAATGCGTCAGTGGGAATATGATCCAATTCAGTCAGTCAGTTAACTGCCATACGTGATACACGCTTTGAGCGATCATGTCTCGAAAGAGACATGACTGACTGGGCCGAAGATTATACCGCAGTAGGTTGCCATTGCTTTCTGCGGTAGACTGGTTGCCAGCCAAGGCTATAGAACCAAAACTGTCCTGTTATTTGACTCATAGCTAGAGGGGGAAGAGATGTATTATATTATTAAGTAGTGATAAGTGGGGGATCAGTTTACTACTTCATAACAATATAAAACTGATCCCCCACTTTATGACTAGAAGAACCCTTAATCATATTTCCAACTATTATATTCAGTCAGTCAGTTAAGTGCCATACGTGATACACGCTTGGGCGATCATGTCTCGAAAAACACGTGACTGATTGGGCAGAAGATTATCCCGCAGTAGGTTGCCATTGCTTTCTGCGGTAGACTGGTTGCCAGCCAAGGCTATAGAACACAATCTGTCCTGTTATATGACTCATAGCTAAGGATGAAGATATGTATTATATCAGTAAGTAGTAATTAGTGGGGGATCAGTTTATTATTTCACAACAGTAGAAAACCGATCCCCTACTTTATGCCCAGTAGAAGCCTTAGTTATGTTTCCAATTGTTATATTCAGTCAGTCAGTTAACTGCCAGACATGATACACGTTTTGAACGATCATGTCTGGAAAGAGACATGACTGATGGGTAGAAGATTATACCGCAGTTGGTTGCCATTGCTTTCTGTGGTAGACTAGTTGCTTGCCAAGGATATAGAACCATATCTGTCCTGTTATTTAACCTATAACTGGAAGGTAGAGCCGGATTTCCCAAGGGTATTTGTGCGTAAGTGAATGCAAGGAATTCAACTGAAATTCGAACTCGGCACCTCGATTTGTCGTTCCGAGTCGAGATCCACTTCACCACAACGATATTGGGTAGTAGTATTATAATCAGGTAAATAATTAATTCAATAATGGAATTCTACGTCTGAGATCTTTTCTTTTTTTCTTTTTTTTTTCTTAGACTGTTCACTTCCAAAATGCGTCAGTGGGAATATGACACAATTAACACAGCAAAAATGCCATTAAATGCTGCTGCAGCTACCTGTGAACGACATGATGAAAAAGAAACAAAAAAAAAAAAAACTATGTCAAGTCATTAAAGAGAATATAGAACACTACACAAATAAATAAAGTAATAAATTCACGCAAGCTAAAAAGGAATGACTCAAGAAAATTGTACTGAAAAAGAATTGAAGGGAGACCACATTTGTTTCCCTTGGGATGAGCTCATGGAATTTCAGCCCCTTAGAGAGGAGAACTCTTCTGTTTATTTTTACCTTCTTCGCTTCCGTTTTTCGAGGACCGGTCTCTTTTCCTTCTTGACAACCAGGGCGTCTACACACTTGGAAACTGGTCAGCATGTGTACAGCTTCTTCTTCTATATGCCCTGTCCCTCCTAGACGTGGGTGATCATGACCTTCCACGTCTCCCTATCCCTGGTGACTCTTAGCACGCCTTCTCCTGTTACACCAACAACCCTCGTTCCGTCATCCACCTAATTAGGTCTTTCAAATATGTTATCAGTTGCTTTCCCCTGTCTCTTTTTCCCTCTATCTGGCCTGTTAGTATCAGGTTCTCCAAGCCCTCCTTCCTCATTGCATGTCCCAGGAACTTCAGCTGTCTCTTCCTGATGCTCAGTATTAATTTCCTTTTCGTTTCCATCCTTTCCAAAACCCCATCATTGCTCACATGGTCGATCCATAATATTCGCAGCATCCTTCTGTAGAAACACATTTCAGTTGCTTCATATTTTTCCTTCGTCTTTGATGATATTGTCCAGCATTCACTGCCATATTGAAGAACTAATATCATGTAGCAATCCAGTACTCTGTTCTTTGTTTCTAGTGAAATTGTCCTGTTTCTTTATACTTTACTCAACTTCTGGAATGCCCCTTTCGCCATGCCAATTCGCCTTCGGATCTCTGTGTCGCACTTTCCGTTTTATGTTAGAACACTTCTCAGGTATTTAAATTTTTGTACCTGCTTGATTTTAGTATCCCCGACCTGTATTTGGCATATATAACACAATAAACTGGAAATATCTGTCTTACCCTTTTCATCTATCTATCTATCTATCTATCTATCTATCTATCTATCTATCTATCTATCTATCTATCTATCCTAACTCATATCTATTTCAGCAAACACATATCTATCTATCTATCTATCTATCTATCTATCTATCTATCTATCTATTTCAGTCTAAGTATATATCTATCTTGATTCATATCGCTCTAGTTTTTTATTATTATTTAGTTTAGCCATTTTCAAAACACATTATGCACCTTACTCGCGAATTGTTTCAAAATCCAACATGCACCTTACAGGAAATCCCCCCACACACACACACATGTGTGGGAAGACAAAATATACATTACATATATATCAAGAACAATTTTAGTAATAATAAAAAAAATATGACAACACGGAAAATGTTTTGCATGACGCATTCCAGGTTGAAGTTAAAAAGCGGGCAAAGTGACTCACCCTGGAAAACATTTTCCACCTTGTCATATATATATATATATATATATATATATATATATATATATACATATATATCCACAAATAACCTTAAATATATACATATATACATATATATATAAACACAATATATCCTTAAATACCTATAATTAATTAATTATAATTAATAACAATAGCCATTGGTTTATTAAAAAGGCTTCAAATATTTAATATATCTTGTTTTCACTCTCGGTTGGTCATGTGTGACGTCATGATCTGTGATGCGACATTTGCTTCCAGCGTTTTAAATGCACGAGTTTGTTTTTCCTTGGAAATCTTCCATGTAAACAAAAACAGTTTGTCATTATCCTTTGTCCGTGTTTATAATATATAATGTAATTTGACATCTTTAAAAATGGTTTATGTAAGCCGAAAAATTAGAATAGATTATTAAAAAAATATATATTAATATTGCAATTTTCTTTCTTCATTTAATGATAATGTTACTGAGAATACGAAAAGCATTTACATGAAATAAATAGACAAAAACTTGTCTATATTATTTAATGAAACATGCATTAATATATATATATATATATATATATATATATATATATATATTAATGCATGTTTCATTAAATAATATATATATATATATATATATATATATATATATATATATATATATTGTGGACATAGATATATTAACACTGTATGGTGACTGTCAGTTTCGTGTCTGATTGTCTCTAAATACGGGGAACAACCAGTCACTATGCAATGCCGATTTCGGTGTCCACACTATTTATGAGCATACACGCTCTGTCTCCAATACTGAGCACTCTTCCCCATTATATATTATATATAAAACATTTTAAATATACATATACATATATTCATTATGTTCGTTGGGTATCGGCTCTGAACGAGGAATCGGAGAGCCGAGTTTGAACTGCAGTTCTCCCTCCAGCTGTGGATTAAATAGCAGGCCCTATTGTGTTCTATAGTCTTGGTTGGCAACTAATTTTCTGCAGAAGATAATGACAACCTACTGTTGGAAAATCTTCTGTCCAATCTTTCGAGACAAGATTGTCGAAGCTTGTATCAAATATGGCACTCAAGCGACTGACTTATACATAGTACTGTGCAAAAGCATTAGGACAAGAACTATTTTATCTTCTATGAAGCATCAAAATAAAGTTTAAAATCACCCCTACCGGTAGTGGGCAAAAGTATTAGGACACGGGTGATTTTCCTAAAAACCTCACTGAAATTCAAATACAGGGTGAAAAGCCAAGTAAATTGCTAATAAATATTGATTATTTAAAACTAGGTGTAAAAGAAATGTATTAAAAAGAATTTACATTTAATTTTTTCTATTAAGTTATTTTGAAACTGCTCATTATTCTATTATCCTTGGATATGACTGACTTTTTTCTTATTCCCCCCACCCTCGAATTGATAAATCTAATGTTACTTCGCAAGACAAACTTTGCGAACAAATACAATCTGCTTGGCAGGGGATACCATTAGATACATTGAAGAAGCTTGTGATGTCAATGCCTGACAGAATGAAGGCTGTGATCAAAGCAAAAGGATATTATACTAAATATTAGATTTATTTTGTCACAAGTATTTTTCTTGTTAAAGCATTTATTGAAAGACTGTAAGAACTGGGTGTTTTCATTGTCGTAGACATGATTTTAGTGACATTTTTCCGTTACTTAGTCCACATCGCTAATATTTATTTTTTTATCATTTCACCCCAAGCAAGGCGGTACCGTCACCGATGCCCAAGGGTCGACATAAGACTAAAAGATTAGATAGGAGGAGAGTAAAGAGAAAGATGAACCAAATGAACATGCAATTCCAATAATCTTTTTTAATCATATTACCTCGAGCAAGGCAGTAACGCCACTGATGTGCAGGGGGGGGCTACATTAGAGTAAAAAGATTAGATAGAAGAGAGTGAAGAGAAGGACGAACCAGTTAGAAAGGAACAATAGAAGGATGAGAATACAGTTGTGATGACAGTTGCAAAGGTGGAGTGAAAGGAAAGGATATACAGGGCGGTGAAGAAAAAACTAGGGTCAAGTGGTTAAGAGATGAGTATTGACATTGCATTTAAATTCCTGGAGGTTGTAGCCGTCAGGGAAGCAAGAATAAGGAAGCGAGTTTCACAGGCGGGAAGTGCGAGAAAAGAAGCTGCAGGAGTAGAATTGTCGTCTGCATTTGGTTGATCTAACTGTGAATGGATGAGACCCAGTTGCCAGTCTGGTCGTACGAGTAAACACCTGTTGCAGGGGCACCAGTGAGTTAAGTTTGTTGGAGTAGAAGCCATGGAAGTATTTATAGAACAGACAAAGGGAAGCCACATCCCGTCGGTGGGAAAGTGGCTGTAGTCGAACCACCAAGTCGGTATCTATCACATTACTGATTCTCCTTTGGAGCCTGTCAAGAACACCGAGATGAACAGCGGGGTCACCTGACCATCTATGGCAGCAGTACTCCATGCACGGAAGAATGATGCAGACCATAAAAATACATGTAAATTGTCGATGCTAAATAAATGAAGCTAGTGAACAGATTTTGTCTTATTTCTCTATATATCTGAGGTGAGGGTATCGTACGCGATTCTAGTGGGTAAAAGTGATGGCGGGATCCAGTAACTGGACCCAAAGAGTTCAGGCTACAGCATCAGTGAACAAAAATCTTAACGAGTTGAGATAAAGGTAGATAACGAATACCAAGTCATCTGGAAGAGGCATGACTCATGGGACCAGAACAATCTACCCCAGTGAAGGAAATAATGGGTTCAGTTCTTTACCTTCCTTTATTATATTAAATGCATTGTAATATTCTTCAAATACCTACCCATGCACCAATGATTAGTTCATTTTTTAAACAGTCAGTTATATGTTATATGTGATACACGCTTGGGCGATCATGTCTCTTTTTAGACAAGGATGACTGGGAAGAAGATCTTCCCGCAGTAGGTTGCCATTAAATTCTGCGGTAGACTGGTTGCCAGCCAAGGCTATAGAACCAAATCTCTTTTGCTATTTAACCCATAACTGGAGAGAAGGGACGGAATAATACCTTTCCCAAGGATAGTAGTGTGTAAGTGAATGCAACGAATTCAAATGCAATTCGAACTCGGCTCTCCGATTTCTCGTTCCGAGCCGATATCCGCTGCACCACAACAGAAATTTTTATATATTTTTTAAAATTTTTTTTATTTTTTATTTTTTATTTTTATGAACAAATTCGCCGTAAATAATCAACACTAATAATATCCGGTCTCTGGCAGAATTCGAAACTGCGTCTCCCTTCTCCTTCTGTTTATTTTAATTTCATTTTTTTTTTTTTTTTCAGCGCGGTTCTATTGATTGCTACTTAAACTTTTATAGCGATCTGACAATTATATTCTTACCAACAAAGACTTTACTGTTGGGTTTCAAATTTTCATTACAAAATGTTTAACTTCGGTTTTCCTTATTTTAATTTAAAAAAAATCTAATTAAAGAAAAAAGATTAATCCACACATTTATTGTAAAGTTTATCTGATTTGCATATCTTCGTTTGCCTTTTGGGTTCGAATGTTGACCTTGTTAGCATTGACCTTTGTTCGGGTTAGGATGAGAGGTTATCAGTGAATCCGTGAATGCCCGTTTGGAATGTCTGTGGCGGTTAGTTGAAGGGGCGGGAATTTCGGCGGCAGAAACTCAATCAGTGAATTGAAAAGCCGTCCATCCTGACTGAGTCGTAATACCGACCATCGGTTTATTAATAGATTTTTTTTATTTTTTTATTCTGATCGTTTTATCGAAATAATGTCAATAAGCCCTCAACCCCCAAGGAATTAAATTCAATTCGCTTACTCCTGACACATAAACAAACTAATAGATACATTATTGGTTAAATGTTATTTTTTGTGGACACCCGCATTTGAGTAGATGCTCCGTGTATTTGTGAAATGGTATATTTATTAATTTCTGTCTACCGGTCTGAATGTTCGAGAAATCTTTTAAAAAATAATATCCGGTCTCCGGCAGGATTCGAAACTGCGTCTCCCTTCTCCTGTTTATGGTAATTTCGTTGTTTTTCTTTTTTCTTTTTTTTTTTTTTTTTTATCGCGCAGTTCTATTGATTGTTACTTAAACTTTCCGATTATCAAAAAAAAAAATTTGAAAATTTACAATATTTAAACAAATTTGGGTGGTGGGGGGGTCAGTTTCTCATACAACGTTATAGTAAATCAATCTTCCATTTTCAAGCTACTATAAGGTATTATAGTTGTTTAAATATTGAAATTTTGGCCAATTTTTTTTTTTTGTCATTCGTAAAGTTTAAGGTGTAAAAGATAATATTGCACTGAAAAAAGTTCAAAAAATTTGATAATGAACAAATTAACAGGTGGCGGTAATGTCGTACCGGCGATTGGTTTCAAAATGGAGGCTCGATTTACTATAACGTTGTATGAGAAACTGATCCCCCACAGAAGCGGCATCTCTAGAACCACAAACGGACGACTAGATCATTCTAAACTTCCACCCCCATATTTACTTACATCGGTCTCATTAACAGCGGCGCCACTCCCATCACACTTAGATAGCAGTAAAATAAACAAAAAATGTCTCCCCTTCCATAAAACCCCATAAATCCCAATATAAGAACTACCCAGACAAAATAAATAAGGAACCTGTCTTAAACTAAGCTACCTCTCCCGACCCAAAGCTATATCGCTAAGGATACAATAAGGCCGACTAAATCAGAAGAAGCTCCCACCACACATTCACTTAAACATATCACCATAAATAGTTTTCACCATTTAATTTTCATTTCAACTTATCACCCGATGAGAAGCGCACATAACAGCTTCGAAACGCGAAAATTTTTGTGTAGTGATCCTATGAATTTATCAACCTTTGTAACAACCATTACAATATAATGCGCTACGTTGTATTGAGCACTCTTTATAAAAGTAAATGCATGAACAGCAGGTAAAAACACCTACGAGTTCTATAACGTTGTTACATTATATATATATATATATATATATATATATATATATATATATGATTATAGAAAAATGAAGATGGATATTATGCTTTATGAGCAAAATTTATCTCTAGATTTAACTAGTTTTAAATTAATTCAAAGTTAAATTCAATTTCTGACCTATCCCGATAATTTAGTCACCCTGTCTCATATTAGAATAGGGTCGTAATATTTAGGTGCAGTATAGTAAATGCATTTTTACTTCTGAACAGCTGGTATATTATAAAGTTTAAATATATAATATATACCCCTCTCTTCAAAGATCGAACCTACGATCCTCTTATATTGTGAAGACAACTTTTATGGTTTTTCTTCGTGTGTTGCGCGTATGAGGATAGATGTACACAGAGAAAGACACCGATAAAGAGTATCAAATTGACTGTTGATATAACTGAATAAAGAAATCGGAATGAAAAGCAGTTTCGTCAAAGAGCTGCGGAGATTGTCCGAAACAATTTATCATCGTGGGAAAGATTCATATTTGAATATTATTTCCGTTCAAGCTTGTGGCGATGAGAAAAGAAGTTCCTTTCATATTAGGCTATTTATTTTTCAAGGATTGGTTTTACGAAAGAAAAAAAAAGTTGTTTAGGTGAGTTCAGGATGGACGAACATTTAGAAAATGTCGCTCTAACATTATAAGTTATTTCGTCATGGATTTCACAATTTCAGTTGCAAGTGGGTGTGTAAGTGACGTTTTGTGAGAATTGCAAATGATTTTCAAAGTTAAACGAACTCAGTTGTCATAAACAAAAGGCTGTTTAAGTGTCGCTAAAATTCAGGTATGTACTTTTATTATTCTGTATAACTGCTTTCATCTTTTTACTTTTTTAACACATTTACCTAATTTTTTCTTGGGACTTCTTGTGCTGCCTCGTTAAATTGAGATGAAGTATTACATGATTTTTTAAATATTTCGCAGGCGTGAAGGTGGTGTAGTGGTTAGCTAGTTTTCAGTTATCTATGTAACATTGGTATAGGGTTTTTTGAATTTTTATGCATAGAAATTGCATTTCTTTATGTTCCGTGTTAGACAAGGATGTAAAAGTAAGCAAAAAACAAAAAAAAATCGATTAAATATTGTAAGAAAGCATATACAGAGTTTTTACTAGTCAGCGACATAATTATTGAAAAAGAATAAAATATGGCACTGTTAAAAAGCGAACACATGGCAAGAACTTTTATAACTGGTAGTAAAGTTTACTAACTGGATATAAAGAGAATATATATATATATATATATATATATATATATATATATATACCGTTAATTTCCGTAACATGTTTACATTTATTGACACTACGATACATTTCAGAGCAGATATAGTTATTGCGATAAATTCGAAAATTGTGTTATATAGGCTTGATTAAAACCTCGTTTAGACTGCTGATGCTCATTAGTGGTCGAAAGGTCTAAGACATGCCAGATCATATATATATATAATTTATAAAAGATTTTAGATTCACCGCGTCCTGATGTTATTATCGCGGCTCGTCAGACCCAAATAGTATAACAGTTGGTCCTCAAATTGGAAGAAAACGATCAGAAACTCTAATAAGATCTTGCTTTCCATTCAGTTTTTTCTGTTTCTCTTTTTTTCTTTTTCCTCTTTTTCTTTTTTCTCTTTGTTTCTCTTCTTAACATTAATCAATCGTCTGTCTTTTCTTCATCCTTGCTTTCCTCTTTCTTTGGAGTTCTTTTCGAATGAGCGAGAAATTTTCGTCAATAATCGTTACAAATGTCTATTCTAATATGGACATGTGAGCGTCTATGTAAAAGAGAATAAAAAAAAATTTTTTTTTTTTTGGTGGTGGGTATATTTTGAGGACCAACTGTTGTACCATTGGGGTCTGACGATAATAGTATCAGGACGCGGTGAAATATGTATTACCCATTGTAATAATCTAAAATCTTTTATAAATAATATTACTCTGTTAAATTAAATAAATGATTTGAGTTGAGTTCGTCTCTATCGGAATTTACCTGGATTGTATACCAAGTGTGCTATATATATATATATATATATATATATATATATATATATATATATATATATACACCGGTTCTCGTCTGATTACCGAAGTTAAGCAACATATCGAGCCTGGTCAGTACTTAGATGGGTGACCAATCCTCCAGATTTTGGGGTTAGACTTAGGGCTAACAACCCTGCCCCATAAAAACAGTTTGTTAGGGATACAGTAACAAAACGTTGCTGCTCTACACACTATTTGGTGTAATGGGTGAGATAATGATGATATATATTACGGAAATGTTCTTTAAACAACCGATAATGTTGAACATTATTTTTGATCGATACTCGTATTTAAGTAAATATTCTGTTTATAATCAAACAGTATTATATATTTATTTCTACCGGCCTGATTATTTACGATAACTTTTTGTTACGAAAATGTGTGTCATTTGGCAAGATTCGAACCTGCGATCCCTATCCACATAGGAGAAGCCACCAATTGATCTGACGCGTCTTAGACCTCTCGACTACGAATGACCAACAGTCTAAACGAAGTCAAATAAAACCTATAGAACACAATTTTCGACTCATCGTAAGAACCATATCTGCTCTGAAATGTATCGTAATGTCAACAAATGTAAACATGTTACGGAAATTAACGAAGATTAACGAAATTGTCATTAAACAACCGACAATTTGAAATGATTTTCGTAATATAATTTATCGTAAATAACCAGGCCGTTCGAAATAGATATATAATACTGTTTGTTTATAAATAGAACATCTATTCAAATACGAGTATCGATCAAAAATAATATTCAAACAAATAATTTCATATATATATATATATATATATATATATATATATTATGTATGTTAGTCGGTTTCAGTATCAGTTCCATAAGCAAAGGTGAGATTGGGAAAAACATTGCACTAGACACGAAGGAATTCTACAACTAATATATATATATATATATATATATATATATATATATATATATATTTCATTTTAAACGAGTTATTTCGCTACGCAAGTTTCTACCATGAGTGGTGTCTTCAGGCGATTTTTAATAACTGATTTTACCTTTTACAGTTTCTCTTTTTAAGAACGCTCTTGTAACGGTGTTTTATTTAAACGTTCACGTGGCAGGGAATTTATGAACGCGCATAGTTTAAATTCAAACGAATTATGACGTTTTCATCCATGGTTGTATGAACCTAAAAGGTATTTCTTAGTGTGGATGCATTTTGTCATTATTTCTGTTCTTTCATTTAACAGTTCGTCTTTGTTTGGGTCGGTCATAATTTCTAATTTTTCTATGTCTAACCCTATTAGGACCAAAAACTAAGTATTAAACAATCAATCAATCAATATATAGATATATATATATATATATATACTACAACACACACACACACACACACACACACATATATATATATATATATATATATATATATATATATATATACATATATTTAGTATATCGAGGCAGCAAGTAATTTTCTAAACATATGCTATTAAATATAAGAGACAATGAATGTCTATTATGTTTAATCATGGGCCGTTCTAAACGTCGTATTTTTGCTTTAATTTCAGTTGAAAATAAAGACAAAAATTCTCCAACATTTGGATAATTATTTATTGATTTTCTTCTAAGCTTTCGGCTCACATGAGCCATCTTCAGAGAGGTTGTTTAAACTGAAATATTATAACATCCACCATCACCGACGATTTTATTTTGTGTTGACATAAAACTCCGCTTGGCAACGGCAATAGTTACCAAAAATAATAAACGCAGTTCTCAAATTTGCGATGCGGTTTTATGACGTCACACCGCGTGATAGCGCGAAATGACAACAAAACCATGTATTCAAATGCAATGTAATGTGTTATTTCCGGTTTTAAAGTTGATTTTATTGAGTGTTGGTTGTTTAGATTTGATGTACATGACCTCCAATATCTGCAGGTTCCTCTTACTGTGTGTATGAGTAAGGATCAACGTATTGTTGACCAAAATCTGTCTGATATTACCTACATTTTTATGTTTTTCAGAGAAATGTTGTTTAATAGTACTCTGATCAGAAAGATGACATGTAAGTCTACGGGAGAGCGTGGTTGTAGTTTTTACTATAATACATAGGAGAACTGGCTTTTTTTAAACACAAAGTTAAAGTAATCCTTTCCAGCCTGCGCTGCCTGGAAATTTGATTCTGAGATTTGAAGATACATTGGCATAACCAAGGACGCATTTCAAAAGCTAAAAGAGTATTGAGAGTTGAGAAAATCTCATTAGTAACAAAGAAAAAAGTGCTGGAATGTTGGTTTGATTGATTTTATTTAGCAGCATATCAGCACCTTGGGTTATTCAATGCCGAAATCTAAACATTTTTGACACAATTTTAAGTCTTCAACTAAATTTACTTTGAAATCAAATGTATGTCTTCCACTACTAATAAAATGTAGTGTTGATCATTTTGCTATAAAAGGTACTGTTTTTAAGTTTACTATAAATATGTATTGTTGGTAATTTTTTTAATACAAAATGAATTGCTGGTATTTTTACTTTGATAATGTATATTTATACTTTCGTAGTGTTTTGGGGTTTTTTGCGGGGGGGGTCACTTGTTGCCCATAGCTGGAACAGTTGCTACCATCTGGGATCAGGTTGAGCCTGTAAACAACAGCAATTAAGAGGTGATTATATGCTCTGCAAAACCTCCTCTCACCTGATCAGAGACCTTGCTGCCGGATGCAGTTTATCGTTATTGTACCACCCCAATGGTCCTTCCTAACAATTTCCTCCGGCGGCCGTTCTCCACGCTGTAATGTTGCCGGAAATTTGTAGAAAATGTCGGCCGGACAGCTGGGGGTACAAGATTGACTATAAGGAACGAACTTCCACAATTTGGATGAGTTGTAAAGGATGCTTTATTCGTTTAGAGTTAGCCTTGTCGGTTGGGTCAGGCGAATGTGACACACAGCTCTAACTCTAATTAATGGAGATCAACAAATCCAAACTGAACGAAACAAGACGAACGGAGATCCTTACTTCAAGCTCGCACCCGGCTGACTCCCTTCACTTTCTCTTCTTAACTTAACTTACTCGGAAAAAACACCTGAATTTATCTAAAATTGACCGGAAACCCGGAAATCCGGAAATGCTCTAGACCACCGGTGACAAACACCGGCGACTGTAAGTCTGAAATTTCAGTTATCTTTTTTTTTTATCTTAATAAGGCTTCCGCCGGAAAAGGCTTAATGTGTGGTCAAGATACAGTAAAGGACAGCCTTTGACCGGGTCATCGAAAACCTACCCGCTGACCTTTATCACTGAGTCAAATATTTACCGGAGGACAACTTTCCTCATAAAAGAAAAAGCGTTTATTTATTTTTTTCCTCTTCTTTTTCACTTTTGTTAAATATGTTTTTAAACTATTTTCTATTCTAATCTATTTTCTATTTTAATCTATTATAATAAAATACATATATGTCTAGTTATCGTGTCACATTATACCCAGGACTAGAAGAAGAAATGGATTTATAATTTTTCCAATGGCATCAGCGCATAAATGTATATAACGGAGCCAATAAGAATTTGATGCAGGCTCTCCAATTATATCCATTACACAATCAGCACATCTAAGCTTACAGCATCTGGAATTCCTATCTAGGTACTGATCACACTCGACGTTGCTTAACTTTGACACCATTTTTGTGGTGAACATTAATTTTTTTATCTGTAAATAAAAACCGTTTTCTTATTTATATAATTAAAGATATAAATAGTTTGTTCATGATATGTTTTTGTCCAGTTCTGAAATTTAAATCCGGTTCTAAAGGCAGTACAATTCCTAGCTAAAAAATAGCTTGAAGAGGAAGGGGCTCCGTCAGATTATCATTCCCTAAACACACCGTCTTCCACTTTGGCTACCAGACATAGTTGCCCCTACGAACTTAATGTGATCACAATAATATATTAAGCCAATTTTCTTTTTACTGTTATCATTTTTTTATGTTTTAGACAATATTTCAACTGAGACATTCATCGTCATCTCACCCTTTTACACCCAAGAGTGTGTAGGGCAGTAACTTTTTGTTACTGTTTCCGTAACAAACTGTTTTTTATGGGGCAGGGTTGCTAGCCCTGCGTCCAACCCCCAAACCTGGAGGACCGGTGGTCTATTCTTGGTCCTTACGTTTACAGCACCTGGTATTCCCACAACGGTCACCCATCTAAGTACTGACCAGGCTCGATGTTGCTTAACTTCGGTGGTCGGACGAGAACTGGTGTATTCAACACGATATAGCCGTAGACATGAGATATTCATGAGCTTTTGAATTTCTGAGATATTTATTAATACTATTCAATCAGTTAAGTGTCATACGTGATACACGCTTGGGTGATCATGTCTCGAAAGAGACATGACTGACTGGGCAGAAGATTATCCCGCAGTAGGTTGCCATTGCTTTCTGCGGTAGACTGGTTACCAGCCAAGGCTATAGAACCCAATCTGTCTTGTTATTTAACCCATAACTGGAAGGAAGAGACGGATTAATACGTTTCCCAAGAGTAAATGAATGCAAGGAATTCAACTGGAATTCGAACTCGGCACCCCGGTGTCGCGTTCCAAGTCGATATCCACTGCACCACAACAATACTATTATGTAGTCATTTTCATCATATTTCGTCTGTGGAAAAACATAAGACAGGTCGTGGTGTGTTGTTTTCATTTGATTTCTATCTCCCATAAAATCACTAGGATTTCCTGGGATTTTCTAAATGTGTTGTTTTGTTCCTTTTTTTATCATTCCAAGCGCACCTACTATCACTGGTACAATTCTTGTTTTTAATTTTCACAATTATTATTATTTTCTTTGATTTATGTTTTATACTCATTTCTCTCATGTTCACTTCTAGAGAGCTGATGTCAGAAATGACATTTTCCAACCAACATGTGTGTAGAAAATAATTATATAACTACAAACGCATACAATTTTTGAGTAGACGAACTTTCGTTATGTGTGGGCTGTGCTGGTGAAAAACATTAGTATGTTTCGTTTTTTTTTAATAATAATTTCACCCCAAACAAAGCAAGATTGCTACTCGTGCGTAGGGGCTTTAATATATGGTCAAGCAAGGATCCCTTCAACAAATCTATCAGAACTTTAAAAAAAAGGGGGTGAGGACCTGAAGCAGACTAACACCACGTTTAATTTCGTTGTTTTTCAGTTTTCTTTTTTTTTTTACTTTTTTCAGCGCAGTCCTATCGATTACCCCCTTTAGCTTTACGATTGAAAAACAAAAACAAAATTTTCTTGAGGGATCAATTTCTCATATAACGTTATAGTAAATGGAGCCTCCATTTTGAAACCAGTCGCTGGTACGACATTACCACCACCTGTACATTTCTTCATTATCAAATTTTTGGGACTTTTTTCAATGCAATATTATCTTTTACATCTTAAACTTTACAAATGACAAAAACAAAATTTGCAAAAATTCAATATTTAAACAATTTTAGGGCTGGTGACTAGTTTTTCATACAACCTTATTGTGGATTGAAAATGGGTGATCGATTTACTTTAACGTTGTATGAGAAACTGAGCCCCCACAAATTTGTTTAAATATTGTAATTTTTCAAAAGTCTTTTTGATAATCGGAAAGTTTACGTAACAATCGATAGAACTGCTCTGAAAAAAAGTAAAAAAAAAACAACTGAAAAACAACGAAATTAAACGTGGTGGTAGTCTGCTTCAGGTCCGCTAAAAAAGGAATTATTGACTTGTATTATGACAGGTATTTTTTTTTTAAGTTCTTTAAAGCAGCATGACAAGCAACATGAACTGACACGGCAATAAGAAATGCCCATTCTGCTATCGCATTCTTTGATCACTGTATCTGGGCGGTCAGCTTTGATTGTTTTCCCTGTGTGTATTGTAAAGTCGCATAAAATATTTACAGGTCTTATGTCTTCAACTGGTTTTGGGTCGCCGTCGTTTCAATTTATTGCAGTTTTCTATTCATAAAAGTGGCAATTTCTCCTGCACAGTTGTTGGCTGCCTGTGTCATACCGGGTTTAGCTTAGTGGATGTTAATATCATGCAATCTGATCCAATATGGCCAATTGTTTCCGGATATTCATCTCACAATCAGAATTTTGGATGAACACAATTTTTTTTAGGTCTCCTACAACAAGAATAAAACCCTCGGTCCCGGGTTTTAATTCTGCATTATTGTTGGGCATTATTATTATTATTATTATTATTATTATTATTATTATTATTATTATTATTAAGTTGTTTAAACGTTCCCTTTTCTGACCTTAATGTCTGAGTTTGAATCTCATCGTGGTAAATTTTTCAGGATGGCGACTTCTTGATGTCATCTGTCTTGGGATATGATTCCAGCGTGCGTTACTTTTGGAAAATGTTAGAAAAACATACCACGTGTTGACCTAAGCCTTGTGAGTGAAATTGCGTTTACGGCACTATGTCGAAGGATGGGCTAGCACGAGATCGTAAGCTTGCGTACACTTTCCCAGAAACTGTAACTATGGCCCGCTTAGCATACTTGTAGAATTAACCATCGGTGGGCTCAGTGGGTGTTGACACTGTAACAGAAGCAAACTGTTAGACACGTGACCACAATACCACCAACTATAACTGTTGTGGCGAAATCTTCGTCGACAAGTTGTTGTGGAGTTGTTGTGCCCTGTTTAGGGCCAGGAAGAAAGACACGGAAAACAAGAAGGTAGGTTTAAACAGTGTTTTAGCATAACAGAACAGTATATACAATAATAAGTGTTAAGTAATCAGCAAATAAAAGTGTAAATCCGAACGGTATAGTTTCGTTGCATCTTGACTGTTTCTAGACTGCCTCACAGCTGCATCCCCGGAAATCACGCAAGTTATTATTTATTGACGGAGGAAGAGTCCATTCTTATAGATATGGCACCATAAGACCTACCAAGGCTATAAAATCCAATTTGTTCTGCTCTTCAACCCATAGCTGGATGGGGAAGAGATGGATTAATACTTAATTAATTAAGTGTTAATTAATTAAAGCCTATTTGGATAGTGTTGTGGTTAATCTTCGTCGCCAATTTGTTGTGGCCTGTTTGAGCCGGGAAGAAAAGACACGGAAAAAAGAAGGTAGGTTCAAACAGTGTATTAGAATAACAGAATATATATACAAGTAAGAGGGTTTGTAGTTAGCAAATAGCAGTGTATTACTACAATACAATAGTAATTTAGTATTAGTTACGCTGCGTCTCGACTGCCTCTAGACTGTCTCCCGACTGTCTCTCAACTGCGTCCACGGAAGCCACTCAGGTTATTATTTATTGACGGAGGAAGAGTTCATTCCTATAGAATAGGGTACCACAACAATGATTCACCCATGAGCAGAAGAGAGTGTGACCAAGCTACAGAGGCGGATATTTTTTTATTTTTTTATTTAACTTCGTACCAGAATAGGAGAATAGAAAGAATCGACTATTCTGTAAAAGAATTCAATGGAGGCGGAAATTACGGAACCTATTATTGTCATTTTTTTTTTCGAGCCGAAAAATTCCGCGAAGTGGCCAGGGTGCTGGGAGCTGGGTGTCTTTAATAGAGTTACCATCTTGAGAAGAATTCTTAACTAAGATTTAAGAGAATCTATGTAACCATTAGCACAAAAATTAGTAGCTTTATAATAATTGTTTGGTTCATGGTCTTTCAGTATTTGTCCATACTTCTGAGATGAGATAGTATTTATCTTATTTACATTGTTCGGACTGTTGTCTTTATCTTTATTGCCATGTTTACTACGCTTCGGTTCGCCTTCTTCAGGTGCTGAAAGTTTGTAACCGAACGCTTTATTGGTCTATACTTCTGAGATAAGGTAATATTTACATTATTTACATTGTTCGAACTGTTTTCATCATTTTTATTGCCATGTTCACGATGTTTCGAACGTTGTACGTTCCGACCTTCTTCAGATACTAAGAATTTCAAAACGAACCTTTTATTTTGATCACTGGGGCATATCATTTTTATTCCATGTGCAATGGCTCTTCCGGATGCCTTGTAGTTATCTCCCTTTAACTCAACTTTCTAAGTTATTTGTTTACCACTTCTGTAGCCTGGTATTGAACTCACAACTCTTTGGGTCAAGTCACTGGATCTAACCAATGCTTATAACCACTGGGCCATGTCTCCCTGAGAACATCAGTGTATGAATTCATTGTTTTTATTTAGCATCATATCAACCTGTATACTATATTTAATGCAGAAATCGAAATCTTTTTACTTTTTATATTTTAATTAATTCAGTAGAATGTTATTATTTCATGATTAAATTATAATTACTTAGTTGCATTTTTTGTAACAAATAGTCTTTTAAAATCAAATAAGGAGTGGCAATTTATTCTGATAAGAAATGAGGTTAATCCTAGCAAATTTCATTTTAACTGAAGTCTTTGTTTTTTGACAGTATATGCAATGTCTGCAGTTTAACTACAAAAAAGTATTGCTAGCAATTTTCTGATAAATATATATCGGTAATTTTATTATAAAAACATATTGTTGATAATTTTACTATAAAAGTGTAATGTTGGTAATTCTGCTATAGAAATGTACTATCGGTTATGGTATCAAAAATAATATAATTTTAAAAATGATATAATTTTACTATTGGTAATTTCATTACAAAAATGTAATGTTGACAATTTTAAAAAATATGTGTTGTTGGGATTTTTACTATAAAATTATTTTTTTTTTAGTCTCTTGATTTCTGTTTTGGGGTTCACTATATTTCCAGAGCTTTGACCCTAACAGGTGGTATCACCCCAAATAAGATTAAACCTGGAAGTTTCTATGTATGTTAGTGTTGGGGCTCCTTCCCTATTTACACTAATACAGACTCTTCCTAAGACTATATATAGTAGTAGTCATCAGTGGACTACAGTGTTTGTGTATCCCAGCGATCTAGTCCTGAGGGTAACATTGCGAAGTCTCACGTCTCGTATTATCTCGCATTCTCTCGTATTCGACTAACCGTATTGTACGACGTTCTACTAACCTCCACTGTACATATTTCTCTTCAATATATTGCGTTTTCTACCGTATTACTCTGCGTTGTGTATTTATTGAATCTTACCCCAGATCCACAGCAGTTAGTAAGCCAATAATTGTTGTCTTGTATGACAATTCTAGCTGAATAAGACCTCTTCCTCCTTCTTTACGGGGTATGTATAGGCGGTCTACATCAGCCTTTGGATGATGCATCTTATGTTTAGAAAGAAGATTTCTTGTCTTAGAATCCATTTGTCTAGAGGTGGTTTAACGCTCAAAACTTTTAATCTCCCGATTAGAGACCTTATTGTCGGATATAGTTTATGATCATACCGAGGAATACTTTCTAATAGCTAATTTGTTTTCAAAGCTTTCACTCAACTCTTTGTATATTTTGGGGCACTTCCCAACAGTTTCCCGCGCTGATATTGGCTCCCAAGAACAATATCATTAAGAAGTCATTTTCTTAACTTTATCAACTATAGTGAGATACAAAACCTTGGTCTCATGTTTAAGATTTATACTTAGAAAAAAAAATCAGTGCTGAGAACTTTTGCGCAGACCCATTAATGCAGGTTTTAAGACCCGGTATAACACGGCGTTGAGGAAAGCCAAACAAATTTAACATTGAATAAAGAAATGAGAAAAAAAAATACTGTAGATGAAAGCAACGTCGAAAATCATCATAATAATAATAATAACAATAATAATTATAGTAATAATAATATTAATAAGAAAATTGAAAACAAGAATAGTACAAGTGATAGTAGGTTCGCTTGGAATGATAAAAAAATGAACAAAACAACACATTGAAAGAATCCCTGAAAATCCTAGTTTAAGAGATATACAAAAAAATTGTCTTGATAAATACAACCACACACTAAGAAAAACTTTGTCCATTTAACGCTAGTGATGTTATGGGAGATAGAAAAACAAATAAAATGTAGCCATAGCAACACACCACTACCGTCCTTAGGTTTTTCCACAGACTTGGTAGGTAATGTGACCATAGCAGAAATCAAATTATAATGAAAATGATAAATAATGATAATAATAATAACAGCAATAGATGAAACTTTGGTGATATATCACGCATTGATTAAAAAATACGTAAGGTGCTGACTAAATATTTCATACTGCATCCTAAAGCTGATGTTGGTAGAATATACTTCCCTTCAAAAGCTGGTGGACAATGACTCATTCAGTAAGAAATATCTTTTTAAACATCAATCCCAGGCCAAGTAAAATATTTAAAAGCGACACGAGATAAGTATCTGAGTGCTAAAAGCACTGCCTCCATTAAACAAAGCCATGAAATACGAATCTTCTTAGACGTAACAGATACTCCGAATGAAAAATATCCTGAACCACCCGCTGTTTCAGCAAAGGAAATTTAGTTTTTGGCGAATGCAGCTTATAGGAGGAGTTTTGAACAAAAAAAAAAAAGAAAGAAAGAAAAGAAAAATCTGAACACTTGTATGAGAAGTTAGCAAAATTTCTAGATGAACCAGACATCAATGGCTTAGATGGAGAAGTCATCATCCTCATCATCATCATCATCATCATCCTGTGGCCTCGGCCGATATAGAACTCACTACACCCTTCCAGTATTCCCTATTTGTCATAGCTCCTGTAAGGTCTTCCTTGGCGATAGATGTATCTCTGTGTATCCTGTCTGGAAAGGTTAACTTACGAGATCGATTGTGAGATGATGGGTGCCTCCATAATACAAGCGATAAAACAATTTCATCTGTGGCACGTACACAATATCCAGCAAACCGGACACGTCTCTTTTGAACTGAGGTTGATACTCTTGGTAGGTCTCCATATATCATTTCCAGAGTTGGGTGGTTTCGCCATGAAAGATCAAGTACTCTTCTGAGAAGACGAGTATAACATCCATCTAAACGGCGTTGTTGTTTTCTTGAAAGAGTCCAAGTTTCAGATCCATAGAGTAAGATTGGTTCAATAAGTGCGCGAAAAACTTGGATTTTGGATTCCAAAATTTCCAGATCTTATCTATTTTGTTACAAGCAGTCCATGCTATGCCTTTTCTGATATCAAAGTCTTTTTATGTGTGATCCTAGATATTTATAGTCTTCAACGCGTTTAAGGATGTTATTCGAGAGAGTTTGAAGTCATAAGGCGGAGACAAAAGGCTTTATTGTGGCAGCAATCTTCGAATTCATACCTGCAAGACTAAAACCAAATAAAAAATGCTCAAATTCTGTCTGTTGCTTCTGCCATAAAATTGATGACGCTGTTGACCACATCGTATTAGAAAGCCGTGCTCTTGCTGAGAAAGAATACATAATTGGACATGACAGTCTAAGACAATATATTTATTGGGATGTTTGTCCGAACTATATTATTGAAGTCCGGGATACAGGGTACAACCACCACCCGAATAATCGCACAAACGGTCATGGGGTGATTATATTGTGAAATTTCCCAATCCTCACAGACTGGAAAATTGATTCAAATAGACCAGTCATTGTCATAAAAGTTTTCCAAAAAGAAAGCTACCAATTAATTGATATGACTTGCCAATTTTTCTAAAAATTTCAAAATGAAACTAAGATATTAAAAAAGGCATGGAATGTGGAACTAGAATAATCTACCACAGTGAACTAAAGGGTGTCGTTCGAAATTCCAACGTATATCACAAGAAGACGGTCAAAGTGTACAACGGCCAAAAGTCGTGAATACGAGAATGTTATGATGAAATACACCTATTCCTCAGATAATGAACTCTCCCTCCTATATTAATATGAGTTGACAGGAAGTTCTTGAGAAGTTCTTAGAAGTTCTAGAGAGTTCTTTAGATTTCTATTGGCGTTCAGTAGAACTACTAGGTAGTTGATATTATTTGGCAGTTAGCCGAATACTAAGGCGTCATCTTTCTGTGGAAGATTACCAAGTTCCTAACATTTTGGGTGCGTTAAGTCGATTAGCAACCGACATAGCACAATTATAACCTTCAGTGCGAAAACTACTCCACAACAGAGAATAAAGATGACAGCAGTTCAAATAAATGTTAAAAGAGTGTAAATGATTAAAAATTACTCACTGACAAGATTATATCACATTTAATGCATATTTAAACTCGTATACACAGTCATAAGGCATCGAGTATTAAAATGGTCTAGGAAATTCCATGCACATATCTAACCAATTGTACTGACAATCATAATCCTGAGGTTTCGGGTGGAAACTTGCGAGTAGCTCATAAAACAGACCCTAAACAGAGCAAAAATAATGTTGGCTGATCGCTCATATCTGAGTATGCCTGTCTACGAGAGTAGCTATCCAATCCCTGTTGCAGATAACTACTCAGGCACATTTGTGTTTGTTCAACACCGATTTACCGGAGACTTTTAAACCAATACAGTGGCAGTATACTACCAGTTGCTCACCTACGGTGCAGGGGTTTGCAGGTTCGATTCCCAGCCGGTTCATACCCAGGACTTTAAAAATGGCACGTGACGCCTCTCTGCTTAGGACTCAGAAACAAAGATTAGGATCAAGGGTAGGTGGAGAAATCGAGAGTTAAGAGTCGCGTCACCACCTACCGCAAGAGAGTAGCGAAAGATAAGAAAGCCTTCGGGTCGCCCTAGAACTAGCAGTCAGCCAACTTACTTGCTACTACTGCTACTACACTATCAGGTGGAAATGTGAATGAATGGACCGGGAAGTTTGAAAGTGACGCACGAAGAAAGAGTAGGACGCCCGTTGCACCACTGACGAGAATATTCACCAAGACGGTAAATAGTGAACCGTCGATTTTCCATTGCTGAGGCAGCATGTTGTATGCAGATTCGGAGCACTGCTCTTTGTTCGTCTTTTGGTGCACACTGCTAGCGGAGCGCACATGTTTATTTACACTGTAAAAGCAGAAAGAATGAAAAGATCAAGCTCAAAGTTCGATCACGTGCCCAGAATAGTAACAACTATAAGTCCGCATGTGCAAAAGGCAATGTGACAAGGATAAATATATGTTATGGCGTAAAAGCGATTCATTTTTTGTACTAATTCTAGTAGAACTTCAGCGCCTAACTGAATTAAAAGAGTGAATAATTAGATTATCTGGTTTTAATATTATAAAAACAAGCAAGTTTTCAATCTGCAGTCGTGTCAGACACAAATTTCAGCAGCAGACCTTTTTAAACTCCTGTAAAAAGAGTAGATTCCAACCACACCTCTTCTCATCTTAAAACCTTTCCCCTTCATCATTTTGAGAGATATACTTGACGTTATCGGATTTATCTCGTGTACAAAAATTTTATTTTATTTTATAATAATGTCGCCCCAAGTAAGGCATTTTACTGCCAGTGTCGTGCAGGGGGTTACATAGGAGGAATATTATGAGAAAGAGTGGCAGGTTACAGGGGATGTCAGGAATAGGGTATTATGTGCGACATGGCACTGCAAGAACCCCGATATTATACAACTGTTGATCAGAGCAGCCGCTCTCGACACTACGCAAGATGTAGGGCTCCTAATTACCAGCTGGAAGCGGCAACCAGAAAACTGCCAACCCCGTACCCACGCGCATCACAGGGAAATCGCAGAGGCACCAATACTGAGGACTGAGGTGAAAAAGAGAGCCGAGAACCACTTCTTGAACAGGGAACAAGAGATGAGCTTCTACACCTGTTCAACAGATGTAAGAGGAGTGTGAACCGGGCGATAGGAGGGTTTATCTACTCAAATTAAAAGAAAATAAAAAATAAAAGTTTTAACTTAGTTAAAGTCCAAACTACCTGCAACAAAAATTTCTGACAAGTTAAAGATTAACAAACGAGAAGAACGTTCAATTGAGCAAAGCAAAATAAATAAAGGCATAGAGAAATGCAAACGAATGACGACTTACATTTAAAGAATTCAAGCCTGAATGAAATCTAGCCCACTGGAAATGCGAGAAAAAGTGGTGATTTTAAGACATGGGGAGCAGTAGTAAAATAATATTCAACGCGCAGCCCACACAATTGGGACGGTTTGTGGCAAAAAGAGCACCGTAACAATTCACTCTGCCAGAAATTTGGTAATGTCATGTTGTACTGCTTGGCATTTGCGTCAGAAGCTTTAATAAGAACATTAAAGAGTATTTGAGTGCCAATCTGAGGACAGTGCAAGGGATTTAGAAAGCGTTGGATGTGTGATTATGAAGGTGTTTGGAGTGATCACTAGTGATGGTGATGGTATACCTTCATTCATCTTCCCAGAGGGCCTCAGACTCGACATGGAGGCCTACACCATGTGCCTTGCAGAGGTAGTGCTACCTTGGATCAAGAGGGTGACTACTGGAAGACCCTATGTCTGGCAACAGGATTCTGCACCATCCCACGCAAGTAGAAGAACCTAGTCATTAAGTCAGACAATTTTTGTGGCCACATCATCTGGCAACTCAATTCCCCAGACTGCAACTCCCTCGATTATATGTGGGGTGCATTTGAGTGAGAGACCAACAAAACTCCTTGTATCGCCAAAGATGAACTGAAGTTTCTTCCTTGATGTTCGCTTCCTTTATGAATATGGTCTTGCTGACTGGATTTGCCGTCAAAAATCTTCCAGTTTCACCTAAACCGTTAAGCTTCTGTAGGGGCTTTGTAGTTTTCTTTCCGCGTCTGCTATCAGCACTGTATCATCTGCGCATATTATACTGTTCAGATTGTGGCCGCCAATGACGAATGCTGGCAGGAATTCTAGTTCTCTCAGAATAACTTCTTAACATATGAATACAAATTAAATTTTACCAGAACTTCCTTTTTATTGCGAATTCGGACTGACTTTCTAAATGGCGTCTTTTTTTTCTTTCTTATTTCCAAACGTTAAACAAACATGGCGGAAGAAAAGAGACCGCACACATACTGACCAATAAAAGTAAAAAAAAATATTTTGTATTCCCGAGGGTAAAATAAAACTAAACAAACTAATCTGAAAACAATACGGACAGAGCGAAATTAAAGAATTCTGATATGAAACTAGAATTCTGTAGACTTTTTCAAATCTTTCTCTTAAGTTTTACCGCCTTATTTATTTAAGATTACGCCCTCGTCAGCCATTAAAGTGGGCAGAGTGAAACCAAAATAGATTCTAATGAGATTTACAACCGGATACCCTATTATCATCCAGCTTGACCCTTCATCTCTTAGTTAATACGTACGTTACGCCCTGCCATTACCTCAGATAAACAATGTGACATTCCTGTTTGAATGGGAGATGGAAAAAAGTTATTTCAATTTTGCTGTTTGGTTTGAAAGAAAGAAAGAAAGAAAGAAAGAAAGAAAGAAAGAACTCTCTTACAAGCAGCTTTGGAAAAAAACTGTGACGACTGGATAATGATGCTACGAATTTACAAGAATAAAATGTTTGATTTTATAGAAAGGAATGGAAAATCAAAAAAGAAAGTAAAGATTGCAGAGATGACGCCTTCAAGTATTCAACGTCTGCTTCAGTGAAATTAAAAAACTTGTCAATTTCAAATATTTCTATTGTATCCCCTTACTGCTTTAAATGAGGGTCTGCATTCATATTTACGATTACCATTCTCATTTTTTATAATCATATTGGCCCAAGCAAAGCAGTCTACTGCCACTGTTGCGTAGGAAGTTACATAGGAGGAAAGTTATGAGAAAGAGTGACAGGTTATGGGGGCGTCAAGAAGTGGGTAAGAGAAGGATGAGAATACTGATGAGAGTAGAGTGGACGGAGAAAGGAGCATGAGAGAGAGGATGCAGGTTAGTGAGATAGAAGATGACTACAGAGTTTACATTTAACTTCTTGGAGATACTATCTATCTATCTATCTATCTATCTATCTATCTATCTATCTATCTATCTCATTCCAGTATCTATCTATCTATCTATCTATCTATCTATCTATCTATCTATCTATCTATCTTCTTTTTTTTAATAATCATATCGCCTCAAGCCAGGCATTTTACTGCCACTGTTTGGCAGTGGGTTACATAGGAGGAAAGTTATGAGAAAGAGTGACAGGTTACAGGGAGTGTCAGGAAGTGGGTAAAAGAAAGATGAGAATAGTGATGAGAGTTGAGTGAACGGAGAAAGGAGCGTGAGAGAGAGAGAAAGAGAGAGAGAGAGAGAATGTATATTAGTGAGATAGGAGATGACTACTGACTTTACATTCAAACTGCTGGAGATTGTAGCCGTCAGGGAAGCAAGTAAAGGGAAGGGAATTCCACAGGTGGGAAATGCGAGAAAAGCGTTTACATTTTATCGGTTTCATAGTAAACGGGTGGGAACTAGTTGCTAATCTTGTTGCTTGCGTAAATTCATACATAGGGGGCACCAGTGAGCTAAGTTCATCGGAGCAGAAACCGTGAAATATTTGTAGAAAAGACATAGGGAAACCACATTGCGCCGGCGAGAAAGTGACTGTATTCGAGCTGCCAAGTCGGGATGGATCACATTATTTCGTGAAAATTGTTAAGCTCAAATATTTAGCGATGTAATAGAGGAATTCCCTAGGGTATTTTGTACTCGAAGAAACAGAAACGAGATTTTTCGATCAATAACTTGAAAATTTAAGTAGAAAAAAAAACTAAAAATTCACACGGATATTTCTAGTTCATATTAAATTTGTTGTAGATGTGCAGTAAGCAAAACGCATACTCGAGGAGCCGCGTTCAAATTCCAGTTGGATTTTTTGCATTTAGGAGATATTTGAAAATATATGGGGCATAGGTTTTAATTAGTATCAAATTCGATGGCGACACTCTAAAGAATTTTCTGTGTAAGTTATTTTTTCTTGGAGCATTCTTTAGATCGAACTTGTGGTTGAACCTATTTTTATGCGTGACTATTGCCTTAGATAAATTATTATTTATTGATTTTTGTTCTCATAAATATGTTTTTTATTATTATTTAAATTTTCTTTATATATTGTAAGGAAGAGTTTATTTTATACAAACACCTGCTTTATAATTATTATTGTTATGGGTATTTTGAGTTTTGATTATTTTGGATGTGGTTGTAATTATTTTGATATCGTTAAAATAGGGTCCATTGTTTTGGATGGTAGATGCTAAGTAAATAAGTTTGTCAAACGATAGGTCGAGGGCGACTCGAAGGCTCCTTTTTCTTTCGCTTCTACCTTGTGGTGGCGTGACTTCTATCCGTGGATTTCTTTACTTATCCCCAGTCCTTTGCTGACTGCTTTACAGAGAAGAATCGACTACCATTTTTAAAGTCTTTGGTATGATCCAGCTTGGAATCATAATCTCCCTCACCGTAGGCAAGCACTCCACCAAGGCTCTACGATTGGTACTTAGATGCTAAGTAAGTAGTCGGTAATATTAGATACGTGCTTTTATTTAGATTATTACCATTATAATTGTTGTTACTGTTGTCATTATTATCATTAATTTTTTGCGGTTGTATATTTTGTATACAATTCTCTTAGCGTTATGGGTAAGATAATGAGAATATGGAACCTCCTTACGTACGCATCCACATACTCACACACATTCATACATGCCGCATCATCTTTGGCAAGTAATCATTGGTTAATATACACTACCGGCCACAATTATTAGGTCACCCCAGTTTTTTAAAAAAATTATGTATTTCATACTATTTTTAGTATTCATTGCCAAGTGGATAATTCTAAATGCAAATAGAATGGTTCTTTTGTTATTATTACTTTGCAAAATTTTACAAGACAGCCAGAAAGCCTTTGTTTCGGCCAGTCAATAAGAAGAAGTGCCTAACATTGGGAAGCGAGCACAAAAACTGGACACCAGAACAATTCATTTAATGCACATGTTATTGTGCAGTATTAAAAAAGAACCATTCTATTTTCATTTACAATTATTCCCTTGGCAATAAATACTAAAAATAGTACGAAATACATAATAAAAAAAAACTGGGGTGGCCTAATAATTATGGCCAGTAGTGTATATATCACCAGTGCATTTATTACGAGACAATTTATAAATCGCAGCTATGAGGCAATTTACAAATCGCGTTATTTTCAAGTAATCGCTTTTGTTCGTTTTTGGTAGAAGATTGGATTAAACAGTCCTTTTCCAGTCTACTAAGAACACGCTCGCTGATTGGTTAATTTTTAGCCAATCAAATCGTTTACACGTGAAAACCGTGTTTACCTGCGCAGGCATTTTGAGTCTCCTAGCAGCTAAATAAGGAGCGCACCTTTCTCAGCTCCTTAGTGAGAAAAACAAATCCTTGTCAGTTGAAGATGCACCTTTACTCACCCGTACACAGGCATGTCAAACACCCACATACATCTTGATTGGGACCCCAACGGCAGAAGGCAATTGCGGGAACATGTAACAACCTCCAATACACACTTTCAAAATTTCTTCTGGTACCTTTCATAACGTCATACTAATTCAACATATTTTACAAGAACATTTTCCAAGAACCTTTTACAAGAACATTTTATAAGAACATTTTATAATACCTTAAAGACATTTCCAGAATTATTCACTTTTGATTGAACTTAATCTTAGCAGTCGAAGAGAGGCAACTCTTGATTATTTTCCATGGTTCGCTTAAATGCATTCCTTTCTCTAATGAATATAAAATTGTTAATGTATATTTGTTGTTAGAAATTGTCGTTGGTTTTTTTCTTTGCACGAGTTTTGTTTGTTGTTTCTAATCCTGAATTTAAATAATATCGGATATTGGAGTTTTTCTAAAAGAGTTTTCTATATATATATTTCTTGCTCAGAAAAAGTTTGAGTGCAGTAAATTCTTAGTGCTTTTAAATAGAATCCTATGATTATTTCAGATTTTATTCTGTTACAATGGTGACAATATAACTTAATAAGGTCGTTCTTGTTGGTAGATGCTCTGTGAACTCCAACTGAAAGTTTTTATTAATTCAATGTAACATATCTAGAAAGAGTTGTGTTAGTCAGTGTTTCAAAGGTAAAATATATTGTGGGTTCGACAGTATTAGGTTTGTTAAAAAGATCGGGTTAAACTATGTCATGTAGATATGTTAATAAAGAGTCAAATATGGATCTAAAATTTTGTCGTAAAATATTTTTGTAAAAACCACTTTCTAGAAAATCTGCAAACAGACACGTCAAAATAGTGCTAAGTGGAAACCTCATCGGTAAACCAAAATTCGGCTTCATTCTACGTCCTAATTGACATTTACTTTATTTTCTGGTGACAATATATTTTTTTATTTATTCTTTCTTTTCAGGAAGACCCGAAATGAATATTGAACTGAAAAAAGTCAATGCTGTTAACTCGTCGAAAGAACAGCTGAAAACTTCACAGGATACTCTACATGATGGTGATGTCAAATTAGATCACGTCGCAATTGACAACGCCCACACGGACGAGCTAGGAAGGATCGTAAGTAACGCTCATATTTATTTAGATTTATTTTTTACAGTTAAAAGATTGAAGCTGTCAAATTAAAACTTCAGTCACGAAAGAAAAACAGGGACTGGCCAGCAAATGAAAAATACGGGCCTGATAAGTAAATGAAAAATCAGGTTTGTTTATCAATAAAAAAAAACAAAAAACAGGATTGATAATTAAATTAAATTTGAAACATGAAATGAAAAATACCTGCCCGGTAATTAATTGAAAAAAAAAATGTCCGGTAATTAAATATAACATTCATGATTGACTAGCGGAACCCGTGGAATTTCCACAGAAGGATAATTATGATTTTCTGGAAAAATTTTACTTTTTCATACTACATATGTTATTAACGTCTTCAAACATAAAGATATTGGATAATAAAATAACGATAACACAGAGTGTAATTTTATTAAAATATCTGTAAAAGTAATGTCCATAGAAGCTACTTTACTGTAATCTTATATTATATTAAGCGGCATATACACAGACCATAACCAAAATACTGTAAGCTGATAAATTTTGAAAGAGAAAATGTTTTTTCTTTATTACTGAATAATCATGGCTCATGTGTCCATTGTAAACAGAAAAGACCAACTGAGTAATGTACAAGGGTGTAGAGGACAGAAATTTCGTTATTAGGTCGCGGGATACGACGACAAACCCACCTATTTTTTACTATATTGTACAATGCACACATATATACACAGGCACAATTACTGCTACAACCACCAACTTAAGCTGCTACTGCTACGTTAATACTATAGGCTCTCCCCTTCTACTCTCTCACTCTTCACTATATTTCCGTTTGGCAAAGGTGAGAGAAAGGTTGAGGAGAGTAATTTTAAAAAGATAGAGGAGAAGGAAAAGCTCGTGTAGAGAGTAAGTGTGTTATCTTTCTTCAGTGGCGTAACGGACAAAGGAAGTAACTAAGAAAGGAACAAGCGGAATTATTATATGATAATCAAAAGAAAAACTCAGTTCTGGTCATCAACTGAAAAAATTAAGTCTGGGCAACAATGTTTTTTTAAACTCTGTCTTAATTATACAACATCATTTGCGTCTGTTCACGTGAGACAGAATTCAGCTTCATATTCAAGTTCTCCAAGAATTTCAAAGTGTTATCCTTGTAACTAATGTTAATTTACGGTGATTTTTTTTCTTTTGGAGGGTGGAAACTTTTTGATTGGGACTGTATGTTTTGTATTTTGTCTTACAGTAGTTTTCGCCAGCTCTCCTCTTTTTCAGAACAATTGATTTGTATCTAGTTCCAAAAACGGACAACTGGATATTTATCTCAGTTAATTAAACTAGCAGTCGTCTGCTATTCACAATTTCATTTTTAAAACTCAGTAAATAAATAAATAAAATCCATCACCTAGGCCCGTCATTTGGGTGGGTTTTATTCTCCTGTGAGTCTTTTCTTTTCTTTCTTGACACCTGTGTGACTCATTCCAACAAATGTCGATTGAAAAGTTATTGAAAAATTATGCATAAAAGATATGGAATGAATAAACAAGCATTAAACAGAGGAAGACATTTTTGAACAAGATTTGTTTTAATAGCAGTCCTTCATAATTTGCCTTTCATTTCGACGAGTGTTGTCACGTCAAACATTTCATCTTAGTATATATCGATTAATTTCTGTCCTTTCTTGCTATTCTTTTTTCAAAATGATTTCCAGTCATTTTTTTTTTTTTTTTTTTTTTTTTTGGTGGGGTGAATTTTCGATATTTGGGCTTTTTACAATTCTGTACTGGTTTTCTAAACAAGTTATACCTTTGTTGATATATTTATCATATTATTTTCGTTGCTATATTCTATGTGCGTTGTGGTGCAGTGGATATCGGGTCGGAACGAGAAATCGGGGAACCGAGTTCGAATTCCAGTTGCAATCCATTGCATTCACTTACGCACAAATACTCTCGTGAAAGGTATTAATCCGTCTCTTCCCTCCAGTAATGGGTTAAATAGCAGGACAGATTGGGTTCTATAGCCTTGGCTGGCAACCAATCTACCGCAGAAAGCAATGGCAACCTACTGTGGGATAACCCTCTGCTCAGTCAGTCATGTCTCGAAAGAGACATGATCGCCCAAGCGTGTTTCGCGTAAGGCACTTAACTGACTGACTGATTCTACGGCCTCCTTTTTTCGGGATTTTCCGAGACGAATGTTGATTAAATTAATTTTTAACGACGAGCCTCTTCAGTCATATTTTGGGATACATTTATGAAATATGTTATATATTGGTAACGGTAATGGCCGTTCCAGCTGTTTCCCTATAAAGAAATATGTAATATTCATTAAATGAACAGCTAGTACTGATATCGGTGGAACTTGATAAACTTTTTCTCTTAAAAAAAATTTTAAATAAAAATAAAATTCTTTAAACCCAGTAACTGTTATAGCTCTTTCCAGTATTGATGGGGGTTTCCTTCTTAACCTTTTGTTTGATGTAGTGTGGAAAATCAACATTTTGATTATTTCATTATTTTCTCTTTCAGTCGAAATTTATAAAACCTTTCTCTTAAAACATTTTTTTCATGAAAAAAAGTTACTCAAGTTCGGTAGCTGTTATCGCTCTTTCAAGTATTGATGGAAGAACTTACGTCCTAACTTTTTTTTTTTTTAGTCGTGTGGAACATCAACATCTTGATTTTGTCTTTACTTCATCTTTTAGTCGAAAATTATAAAACCTTTTCTTAAAACAATTTTTTTAAGAAAACAGGTTTCTCAAGGCCAGTAGCGGTTATCGGTCTTTCCAGTATTGATAGGAGTTTCCTTCCTAACCTTTTATTTGAATTAATGTGGAATGTCAACATCTTCATTATGTCATTATTTTCTCTTTCAGGTGAAATTTATAAAATCTTTCCCTTAAAACAATTTTTCAGGCTTTCCAGTATTGATGGAAGTTTCCTTCCTAACCTTGTATTTGAAGTAGTGTGGAATGTCAACATCTTGATTATGGCATTATCTTCTATTTCAGTTGAAATTTATAAAACCTTTCCTTTAAAACAATTTTTCAGGAAAATAGTATTATCAAGCTGTTTTTGCTTATTCCAGTATTGATGGGGGTTTCCTTCCTAACCTTTTATTTGAAGTAGTGTGGAATGTCAACATCTACATTATGTCATTGTTTTCTCTTTTAGTCGAAATTTATAAAACCTTTTCTTAAAACATTTTTTTTAAGAAAACAGGTTTCTTAAGGCCAATAGCGGTTATCGGTCTTTCCAGTATTGATAGGAGTTTCCTTCCTAAACACTTGCTTGATGTAGCGTGGAAATCAACATAATGACTTTACTATTTTTTGTTCGTGTTACTTATGTTACGCATTTTAGCATTTGCTGTCTTCGTATGATGTGCTTTCTTTTTTTAAAAAAAAACTTTTGTTAAATGTAAGTATTAGGGATTCTGTGCTGCCTGTCCACAAAATTAGAATCTTGATGGTCCTCTCTAAGACCTACAGACTTCATTCTCTCGAAACCAATTTTCATTATTGTTCGGAGAAATCATTTCTCTGATCAAAAACAACCTTGTGTCCAATGCTTTTCAATACCTCCGACATTCTAGTTACAATTACATACACGCTGGCTTACGGTCGTACCACGTTGAAACACCGAAGTTAAGCAACGTCGAGCCTGGTCAGTACCTGGGTGGGTGACTGCTTGGGAATGCTGTAGGCTTAGATGTGCGGGTGGTGCAATGGATAATGGCTCGGAATTGTTAATCGGAGAACCGAGCTCCAATTCCAGTTGGGTTCCTTATATTCCCTGAACTTGGAATTAAATGTGGAAATTCTATCATTAGGTATTTTCAAGGGAAAGTGAAATTCCTTAAATAGTCAATATAGTGTTGATATTGTCCTTTTATTTCAGTAATGCTTTCACCTCAAATATAGTGATTAATTTGACACCAGAAGAAATTCACCAAAACACTTAATGGTAATGATAATATTAATCGTTTCTTTATAAGGCAACCCCTTTGGTATTCATTAACAGAACAACCAGTTTTGCCATCAGTGAAATTTATAACATTCTTCTATTAAAAACGTTCAACAGAAAATAAGTTTCACAAGTCTAGTAACTATTATCGATTTTCCCAGTATTAATGGGGTTTCCGTCCTAACCTTTTATTTGAAGTAGTGTGGAAGATCAAAGCATTATCTTACAAGTAGCTGCTAAATAATTCACGAATATTTCAGGGAGTAACGTTCATCATTTTTTCTTTCATCTGATACATCATTATAAAATTAGCTCCCAAAGAATTCAGGGATGTTTCTCGGAGTTACTTTCAATATTATGGGTTTAAAAAAGCTATTATCTTAGAATTAGCTGCTAAATAATTCAGTAATTTTTCTCGGAGTGACATTAATTATTTCTGCTTTAAAAGCTAGTGGTGCATCATAGAATTCAGTGAATAGTTCTCAAACTTTTTTTATTTTCGCTTTAAAAGCCAATGATGCATTATCATGGAGTTAACTTCCAAATAATTCAGGAATGTGTTTTCTGGTGTTTCGCAGAAATTTTCGCTTGATTTGCAGCCAGACATTCCTCGTTTTGGAACACTTCTGCCAACTCGTTCTGCAGATAGCGTCTTGGGAATCTTGGAGCGGGTAGGGTCAGTCGATTGACCCCCTCTTAAAGAGATCAGGGTCATCAAGCTGACACTTTCCTAAATAGTAGAGTGAAGGAGTAGAGAAGTGGTGATATGAGAGTTTTTGGAGAATCTGGAATAGTGGCTCTGGAATGTTTGGAGAGATTCGTTTAGTCAGGAAGTTTTTTACCGGAAAATTGAATTTAACGTTAAAAATAAAAAGGAAGAATTTCTTCTTATTGTTGGAAGCCTGGGATATTTTTTTTTATATCGCCCTGGAAATGTCACTGGCGAGAAGATACTTATTTGGTTAAGCCATTGTTGATACCAGACAAAATTTCCGGTACAATTTAATAAATAAAAATTCAAAACAATAAATAACTAAATATATAAAACAATACAAGTAAAATATATATATATATATATATATATATATATATATATATATATATATATATATAAGAAAATTTAAGGCAGACACGTTATTTCATGAAATAGACCTATATTTCCGATTCACCATGAAATAACGTGTCTGCCTTAATTATTCTTATATTTTCTCTATATGTATTTATATGCATATATGTTTAGAACTCTCTTAGAGAGTTATCCTATCACTGTATGTACAGGATACTCCTTTGGATTCGTCTATACCCACACTGCATGCTGATATATATATATATATATATATATATATATAAATATAAGATCATGGAATGGTCTATATTTTAATTGTAATACGTTTTACACGCTTGGGCGATTATATCTCTTTCGAGACATGACTGACTGACTAGGCAGAAGATTTTCCCGCAATAGATTGCCATTACTTTCTGCAGTAGGATGGTTGCCAACCAAGGCTATGGATTCAATCTGTTTTGCTATCCAATCCTTAGCTAAAAGTAGAAGAGATGGATTAATACCAATGGTTATTTGCGGGTACATGGATGCAACGAATTCGACTGGAATTCGACCTCGACTATCAAACTTTTAGTTCCGAACCAATATCCACTGTAAATAAATAAATATAAGCTCGGAGTATGTTCTACCTTTTTTTTTTTTTTTTGTCATACATGATACACGTTTGGGTGATCATGTCTCTTTCGAGACATCACTGACGCGGTAGAAGATTTTCTCACAATACGTTACTATTACTTTTTGCGGTAGACCGGTTGCCAACCAAAGCTATAGAACCCAATCTGTTCTGCTATTTAACCTATAGCTAGGGCGAGAAGAAACTGATTCATCTCTTTCTCAAGCGTATTTGAGCGTAACTGAATGCAATGATAAATTTCAAAAACTGCTCTCGTTATGACCACCTTTTCATCAGCCATTGATTGATAACTGGAATTCGAACTCTGTTCTCCGTTTTCTCGTTCGGGGACGATGCCCACTGCACCATAAATTTACCTTGTGGTTTAGTTTTCAGTTTGTCTATTAATTTTTTTTCACGCCCCGTTCGTCTCTTCCTAAAATACCGAACGTCTGCTCCATGTTTCTTTAATGCAAATTCTCTCAAATTCAAAATCTCTGTCCAGTCCAAGAAACTTCTCTGTCTATATGCCGCGACCATTCATGATTTGAGCGATGATGGCTCTCCACAACTTCCTGCTTTTTGTAGCTTTTAGTAACGTTTGTCTTCTAATTACTATTATCTGTCTACCATTTAGACAAGATCGTTAGGTAGGTTATTCACTACAAGTCTCTCTAGTATGACCGGTCAGTGTCGAATTCTCCAAGCCTTCTTTCCTCACTATGTGCTCGAGAAATGTTAATTGTCTCTTTCTGATTGTAAGTAGAAGCGTCCTTTTTTGTTTAAATTATCTCTACAACTACGTCGTTGCTCAATTGTTTAGTCTGAAGTAACCTCATCATTTTTCATTAGAACATCATATCTGTTGTCTTAAGTCTCTTCTTCATCTGTAATCCGATTGTCCAGTATTCACTGACATGAATATTGATATTATATAACAAGCACTCTTTTCTATGTTTTACAGTCGCTTTCTCACCGGCGCAATATGGCTTCCCTCTGTCTCAAATACTTTCACGGCTTCAGCTCACTAGTACCCCCTATATACGAATTTCCTCGAGCCACAAGATTAGCAACTAGGTCCCACCCTTTTACTGTGAAGCCAATAAATTGTGAACGCAAATTCTACTCCATCAGCTTCATTTCTCGCATTTCCTGCCTGTGGAATTCTCTTCCGCATACTTGCTTTCCTGACAGTTACAATCTCCAAGAATTTAAATGCAAAGTCAATAGTCATCTCCTGTCTCACTGACTTACATCCTCTCTCTCATGCTTTTCTACATCCACCCCACTCTCATCAGTGCTTTCTTCCCTCTCTTACTCTCTTCCTGACACCCCCTTCAACCTCTCACTCTTCATAACATTCCTCCTATGTAACCCCCTGCACAACAGTAGCAGTAAAATGCCTTGCTTGGGGCAACATGATTAAAATCAAAATATCAAAGTTTTCTTGTTTCTTAATACTTTGTTTATCTTTTAGAAGGCACCTTTCGCTATTCAAATGCGCCTTCGGATTTCAGTGCCATATTTTCTCTCTTATGTCAAAAGACTTCCTGAACATTTAAATTTTAAATTGTGGCTTTCTTGTCAAATCTGAAACTGTTTCGCTTGCTGAAACTCTTCCCTTTCAGCTATGGGTTAATTAAATGAAAGAAAAAAGTCAAATTAAGAACAATGCTTGCACAAAGTAAACTGCTTTGGCTATTACTTCTGCTACTTGTCAAAATAAACTATTATCAGTTCGTATCATGAAAACTTTATTATCTAAAAAAACATTCTTACAATTCAAAAATATGTTCTGGCTTTAAATAACCTGCAAAGTGTTGGTAAACCATAAAAAAACGAATAAGTCAACCAAAATCTTACTGAAAACAATATAGCGGGTTATCCATTCTTTTCCAGTTTATAGTGGAGAGTCCGTTCTAGAGTATATTGTTGCAGGTTAACGGAATGTGGCCTTGCTGAAGATAGCCCGCGATAAGTCATAAAATGATTACAGATCAAGAAAAAGCAATTTGAGTTGAAACTTAACATTTTATATATACACATATCAATTAAGGTTTTTACAATGAAAGTAATACTTGAAGTATAGGTCCGACGGACGTTAAAATGTTCATGGCAATAACATGTTGAAAAGAGAATTAATACTTAGGAATGTGGTGAGCGTTGTGAGTAAGGAATGTCTTTGATGTATTCGCTCCTTAGGTCAGTAAGTAGTTTTGAGACAGGGAAGATGGTAAGGAGAGGTGAAGGGAGGCGAACATAGTAGCCGCTTCACTTGGTCAAGGGAGATACTAATTACTCTCGTCTGTCTGGGTTTCTGCGTCGGTCTATCTGTCTGGGTGCTTTCTGTCTCGGCATTTTATTTCGACTTTTTGGATCGCAGCAGATCATTTGGGATTTCACACTTGTATTTGATTCTGGGCTTCCCATTGGCCGATAAATAAAATTCGCGTAGGCTCGCGAACTGGAAATTTAATATTTAATTAATTTTTATTTTTCAACCAGAACATCTGCGCGAACCCGGATGCGCACCGACGACTTTTAGTCATTTGCTTTTTGTTCGTGAAAGTGCGAACATCCGGTCCCTCGCTTTTGCTCGGTCGGTATCACCACAGCAATATATTCTGTTTTCTGACAATTGATAATTAGTCCTTTCTTCTCGCTTTCCTTTAATACCTTCTGTAAGAGTCCCCATTGTTTCCTTTCTATATCTGCTACCAACACTGTGTCATCTGCATATCTTGTTTTGTTAAGAGTGTGGTCACCAATAATGTATCTTGGTAAGACTTAATTCTTTCAGAAACCCCTGCCAGTAAAGGTTGAGTTAATCCGGTGGGAAGACATACCCTTGTATTACACCCTTTTCTATTTAAAATAAAAGATAAAGGGTAAGAGAATAATCCTGCAAAATTTGAAACAACTTATCCCATTATTTGAAATTCTGTAACATTTTAAATTTGTCGGTCAAAACCTATCGGCAACCAGACCTTTCAAAATTCTAAAATAACCTCGCTAGGATAAGGACAGTTTCGAACTATTTTTTTCCAATATAGGTTGCCGCTTTGTCTATATAACAATATAGCTTTAAAAAATGAATTATTTTACGAGCATTTAAGTCGGTACCTCGATTTATTTTAAATACCTAACTTTTAAATTGAATTTTGAAAAATAAAACCATTCTCTTGAAACTTTTATTTTAGCTTTACTTGAAAGCTAAATGATTAAATTTATTATTTAACAGATGTAAAAATATTTTGCCAAGACTTTCTAAAAATAATAATTTCAAAAGAAATTTCATTCATTTGTGAATAAATCCTGAAAGTTTCATTAAAATCCGACAATTATTTTATTTTTGCAAGAATTTCTAAATTAATGTGCCATATTACATTATGTCTTGTAAACTCTCGTGACAATTAAGTTACCCGCTGACGTATATCAAAACAAGTTTAAGTTATATTACCAAAATTTAGAACCTGTTAGAAAGGATTAAAACATAATCAAGAATAATTAAAAAATACTTTGATCTTTCCTCTAAATTAGGTACTTTCGCTAAATAGCTGAAAAAACAGGTTATGTTATTATTATCAGGAAAGACCAAAGTATTTTATAATTATTTTTACAAGTTTCTAAATCCTTTCTAACACGTTCGAAATTTTAAGATTCAAATAACCTTTGTTTGACTGAAGAAATCATCTCAGGTGAGTTTATAGTTGCATATTAATCTGATTATTTTTTTACCGTCTTCTAACAGATAAAATTAACTGATTATATACAATTAATCAAGTTGTATACAATCAACTAATTTAATTTTTACAAAATTGGTTGGCGCTATGATATTGGAAAAGTTATCTCCCTTTAACCTGTTGCATAACAAACTCTCCGATTGACAATAAATTTCAATCCAAAGGATATTCAATGCTACTAGAGCATGAGGTCTATCTCAATATACCCGGGTGCAGCGCGGAGGTCTACCGTGCCCCTCTCCGTACATAGCCATCAGGTTAGGTGAGGTCAAACACGGATGCCAAAACGATGATTTTCAAGCAAAAGCCAGGTGTTGGTAGTCGGCTGTTTCAATGATTTTTGCCAGAAAATGATTAGAAAAAAAAATTCAAGGATCTATTCGTGCCATTCCTAGAAGATATATGAATTGTTTACCGCTAAAATAAATATATCTACTGTTTGATAGCGTGATTATTTTTAACTCTCTACCATTAATATAAATATAGATAGTATTTACATATATAAATATTAATATAAGGTTTAAATAAATATTTATACGCATACAAGATTATATTGTTTCGATACTGCGGTAGACCTTACGCTATAGTCGAAACGGGACGTAGACCTCACGCTATTTTATTTTTTTAATTTTTATTTTTTAATCATATCACCCCAAGCCTTGGTAACGCCACTGATGCGCAGGGGGTTATTTAAGAGTAAAAAGATTGGGAAAGAGAAAGCCGGAAACCACATCCTAAACAGGGAACAACGGATGAGTCTCTTCACCTGTTCAATAGACGTGGGTGGAGTGTGAACCGGGCGATAGTTTAGTCTATCTACTCCAATTGAGAAAAAAAAAAAAGAAAAAAAAAAGAAAAGAGTAAGAAGATTGGAAAAAAGCAAGCCGGAAATCATATCCTATTACTGCATATTATATTACCGAAAACAGTACAGTCGAGAAGTATTTATTTAAATAAAATGTCAGAAAATAAATACAGTGAGAAAAATTATTTTCAGTTAATGAAAGCAAATATTCTTTATTTCCAAAATGAAATTTTTAAAATGTGCATATGAATAAAATATGATCGACTCTTTCGAAAATAGAATTATGAAATTGAGAAAGACATATTTGGTCTTGATAGACAAATAGATAGATAAAAATGTAAACATACTGGGCAAAAATAGTTGATGGCGGTGACTCAATTCTAGATTTTTATATTGTATTCTGCTCTACTTTCGTACTTTTGTATCGAGCACTTTGCTGTTAATGTTTCCTCTTGTTTTTTTTTCTTTCAAACGAACACTAGCCGTATTGTTCTTGTGCGCTGTTTGTTTCTTTTTTTTCTCCCCCTTTATTTAACCCACGAGGGGGTCCTCGCCGGATTAGGAGACGGTTTATATTACTGTTAGTTAGCATTATTTTCGGATATTTAGTCTGTTATTATTAGTGTTGACTTACTGTGATTAAGTTCATTACTATATATATATATATATATATATATATATATATATATATATATATATATATATTCTAAACATATACTGTTAAATCTAAGAGACAATGAATGTCTGTTATGTTTAATCATGAGCCGTTCTAAACATCGTATTTTGGCTTTAATTTCAGTTGAAAATAAAGACAAAATTCTCCAACATTTGGATATTTTTTTATTAAGTTGGTTCTAAGCTTTCGGTTCACATGAGCCATCTTCAGAGAGGTTACTTTCTAATCATAGTACAATTAAACAACATTTCTTAGAAAAACATAACCATGTAGGTAATATCAGACAAATTTTAGTCAACAATACAATAATCCCCACTCATACACACAGTAAAAAGAACCTTCAGATATTGGAGGACATCTACATGAAATCCAAACAACTCACACTTAATAATATTACGTTTAAATCTGGTCATAACACATTACATTGCATTTAAATATATGGTTCTGTTAACATTTCGAGTTCTCACGCGGTGTGACGTCATAGAACCGCATCACAAATTTACGAAATGCGTTTGCAATTTGGTAACTTTTATTGTTGCTTAGCAAAGTTTTATGTCAACACAAGATAAAGTCGTCTTTGATGGTGAATGTTTTTATGTTAACGCTCTTGTAACCTCTCTGAAGATGTAAATCATTTTCACAACCAACACCCAACATTGCCTGATGACGAAATTCTATCTCGAAACAGAAACTTCTGTGTCGCAATGTACATTTAATTCATAATTATATGATTATATTAGGCTCTACAATATTTGTATAAAAAGTAAATGCCAGGGGACTCAAAATCGTAAAACCTTGGATCTTCTTCACCTGGATTTATATATATGCATGTTTTGTTAAAGATGTCTGAAAATGAATGTTCTGCGATTAAACATTTTATTTTAAAAAAATGTGTAAAAATGTGTAAAAAATGTCCAAAAGTTCTTCATATCCGAACGCTTTCAGCTAATCTTTTAGCCATTATCCAGAGCGACTTTTATTTTACATTTTTACTGAATGTGTGTGTTTTTTTATATATTTATCTGAAGTTATAGAAATGTTTTATTTTCCAAATACTTTCAGCACATTGTGGTCATGTTTGTAGTTAATGTTCATGTATGTTACTTTCAAATAACCTTTTTTACATGTAGATGAAATCATTAACCTTCTATTTTTTACTGGTATGCTTCGGGTGGATTCTAGTAGAATTTCGTGTTTCTTTAAATGAGTCCTAATTGAGATATAGTAGGGTACGTGTAACGTAAGTCGTCTAGATAGGCATGTAGTAATATGACCAATGTTGTATTATATGATTCTTCTTTATCTTGAATACAGTTCTTTAAGGGACACTTGAACTCGTAAATACTGTTTGTTCTTTGTAGCTGTGATATTGCAGTTGTTTTTTTTTATCTTGTCGGGTCGACTGGAGTTATTTATTTCTTTATGGTATTTTTAAGAGAAAATTCATCTTGCTTATAGTTGACATGTATTTGGCAATTGTAGATGTTAATGTTATTGTTTTTTTCTTTGTGTTCAGTGTTGCTATTAGTAATTTTAGAAGAAATATTATAACCTGGTGGGTGATGAGGCAGTTCGGAAAACTGATGTTAACTAACGTCTGTTTTAAATTATTGAGTTTTTAAGAAAAAGAGGACACGTGGGTTAATTCTCATGTACTCTCTTCAGGAAATCTTTTATAACTACAGTGGAAGCTGTCGTATACGGCCACTCATAATGCCACCAAAAACTGGTCGCATACTGCAGGTGGTCGCAAACTAAAGGATCATACTCATTACCTATTTTCGCCAGGAACGTATATTCCACTCATCAGAATGTAAATATTAGAATTTTACTATGTAATCTGGTAATAAATAAATGCGGGAATTTATCAAAATCAGTACAGAGACTGCGATAAATCCCTTGAACATGTCAAATGCAATACATGTTGTACAAAACAACCAATGTTTAACCATAAGGTGAACTCAGGCAATGTACATTTCAACAAGAAATAACAGTTTAATACAACACTACAATAACAATACAATCAGGAAGTGTTCCTGGCTTAGATCAAATCAGAATGGGGTGGATCACTCATTTCTTCTTCTATGTACCCTGTCCCTTCAGGACGTAAGCGATCATGGCTTTCCACATATCCCTATCATTGGTAACTCTTAGCACGCCTTCTTTTGTTTCACCATGCAACCCTCGTTCCATCATCCACCTGATTAGGTCCTTCAAATATGCTATCCGTTGCTTTCCCCTGTCTCTTTTTCCCTCTATCTGGCCTGTTAATATCAGGTTCTCCAAGCCCTTCTTCCTCATTGCATGTCCTAGGAACTTCAACTGTCTCTTCCTGATGCTCAGTAATAATTTCCTTTTCGTTTTCATCATTTCCAAAACTGCATCATTGCTTACATACTCGATCCATGATATCTGCAGCATCCTTCTGTAGAACCACATTTCAGTTGCTTCAAGTTTTTCCTTCATCTTTGATGATATTGCCCAGCATTCACTGCCATATTGAAGAACGGACAACACATAGCAATCCAGTACTCTCTTCCTAGTTTCTAGTGAAATTGTCCTGTTTCTTAATATCTTACTCAACTTCTGCAATGCTTCCTTCGCCATGTCAATTCCCTTCGGATTTCTGTGTCGCACTTTCCGTCTTTTCTTATAACACTTCCCAGGTATTTAAATTTTTGTACCTGCTTGATTCTACTATCCCCGACCTGTATTTGGCATATTGGGCTGCCCATTTTACTGATGACCATGCATTCGGTTTTCTTGCAGTTTATTTGTAGTCCTTTCTTATCACTCGCTTCAGCTACCTTCATTACTCATTTAGTTTCTCCTAATTTAGAAGTTCGCAGTGTACGACCAAAATGGATTTTTTTTTAAAGCCGTCGCTTGATCAGTGATTTTCACTTGTTGATGTTAGTCGCTGGTCGCGTTCTGGAGGTAGTCGCTCACTAAGGGTCATTTAACATTAGCAATCGTCCTCACATAGAAAAACGGTCGTTAACAACAGGTGGTCGCTGACGAAGAGGGTTGCATACGACAGGTCCTACTGTACTATTTTATATCTAAGTGGGCCTTCACTCTTAAAATTAAGGTGGCATTTAAATTTCTGCTAGTGGGTTTTTGTATAATGAAATGTTGAAATATGTTATGACTAAATTCCTCGAGAATATCTAGTGTGAGTGTAAATTTGTTTTACTAAATTCATTGGCAGCTCGGATGCAGTCACTTTCTCACCGGCGCAATGTGGCTTTCCTGTGTCTCTTCTACAAATACTTTCATGGCTTCTGCTCCGATGAACTTAGCTCACTGGTGCCCCCTATATATGAATTTACTCAAATCACAAGATTAGCAAATAGGTCCCACCCTTTTACCGAAGTTTAGTGTGGGCAGAACCTATTAATCTCCAACTCACTATTGGATTAAGTCCCTACTCTTTCATTTTCCAAAATCTTCGTTCAGGGGAAGTTTGAAATTTTAGATTCGGATTAGATAAGGAATGTTTATGGGACTAGTAACGTTGTTTAAATTCTCTCGCCGAAATTTCAGTGTAAACTTGAGAATTATTTTTGTTATTTTTGGTGGTGGTGTTGACTTGGTAGATCACTTGGGTAGACTTACATCTACTTTCCATGAGACAAACGTTGATGCAACTGCAATAGTTCTATCAAAATTCTTTAAAATCTGTTTACTGTGGGAATTAATAATATTTATATTATATGTACAAGAATAACTAATTGTAATAGCATTTCTGTCAAAGATTCTGCATAAGGATTATTAGTATGAAAATGTTTAGTTAACAATTTCGAAAAATCATTTACCAATGTTAATGTTAGACAGTCTATAAAACGGGAGTTGAACCAGAAAACTTTCTACTCCTCGTTTTATATTGCTCAGATTTAACAAGGGGTCTTGCATATAACAATTTGTGCTTAAATCTGCTTTTTCTTTTATTATATAGCTTTTTATTTTCATTGAAGATCTTAAGGTTGAAAGACAACCAGCTAATTCTGACATTAATAGTGTTAGGTATTTGTTTTATAATTGTATTAGGGTGGCTAGAATTAACGTTCATATAGCAGGGGTATCATTTTCTTCAAGGTAAGGAATTGTCATTTAGATTAAGGGTGGCGTTTAAATAATTGACAATTTTTAGGTTAGAGGAAACTTCACTTTTAAATCCTAGTAATTTAAAGGCTCAAATAATTGTCTTATGAATCATAGTAGTCACGAGCCCATTGCTATTAGGGATGAACATAAGATGTCATCACAGTAATAGAGCAGCAACTTCGGCTGAATCATAAGCCCCCATAGGGACATCGAATTTGTCATAGGGACCTTTGTTTCAGGCAGAATGGTCAAAGGTTAGGATCGACTTTCTAGCTCCTATAATAATCTTAATTTCCCTATCAGGAATCTTTGCATGGTTTTTAGTGAAGTTAATACAGCAATCTATAAGGTTTTAGAGATAAAAAAAATAAAAGTCTACAACGTCCAATTTAAGAAAAGAAATGTTATTTTTTTCTTAATATTGGCAAAACAATTAATGGTATCTGAAGAAGCCTTTCAAAGATTGGGACGGAGAATGAATTGCATTTCCTCAGTTATTCTTTTCACAAAAATCATATTTAGCGGGCTCACTTTTAAATTCATATATATATATATATATATATATATGTGTGTGTGTGTGTGTGTGTGTGTGTGTGTGTGTGTGTGTGTATTTAGGCAGCAAATTTTCTTTTAGACATATCACATTAAATAAACTGCAAACATTGTGTCTGCTTATTTTTTTAATAAAATCCGCTCATACGCACGGATAATCTTTCGCGTATTATAATTGAAAGATGTCAGAAATGAGCTGTAACGTTGACAAATGTTATCATAATTCATTTCTCAAGGTACCCAAGTACTTTCAATTTCTTTCCGAGATCATCTTCAGATGTGTAAGTTATGGTAACAAAGGATAGCCGCTCGACTGTGTTGATAAAAATTACAGTGAATTTTTTTCTACTTCAAATATAGCGGTTAACAAATTTCTAGCGGTTATTAAAATGTGAAAATTATCTAAAATGGAATTTTTTTATATGTTGTACTGTCATGGTTAGGCACGTGTTAAAGCATGAAAAAATGTTCTTTTTACAAGAATTTTAGAACATTACTGCTGTATTCATAATTGATTCTATTAATCGGCTTACACCAAGAAAACAACAAAAGCAAACTACAGATTCTCGAAACAATAATCATTAAAACTCTTAAGCCGTCAATTAATGAAATCAGCTATGAAGACTGTAGTAATGTTCTAAAATGTTTGTAAAAGAACAGTCTTTTCATGCTATAACACGTACATGACCATGACAATACAGCATATAAAAAAATTCAATTTTGGATAATTTTCACATTCTAATAAACGCTAGCAATTTGTCAACCGTTATATTTGAAGCAGGAAAAACAAAGTACAGTAATTTGTAGCAACACAGTTTTCCGGTTACATTTGTAACCATAACTCACACTCCTGAAGATGACCTCGGAAAGAGGTTGAAAGTACTTGGATACCTTAAGAAATGAATGACAATAACATCTGTCAACGTTACAACTCATTTCTGACATTTTTCAACGATAATACGCGACAGATTATCCGTGGATATGAACGGATTTTATTAAAAGTAAGCAAACAAAATGTTTTCTATTTAACGTGACGTATATATATATATATATATATATATATATATATGAAATTACACTGTCTCTTTACAAAAAATAATTTATATCTGTATTTTTACAAACACACACTTACACTTACACACACACACACACACACACGCACGCACACAGATATACATATATATATATATATATATACATATATATATATATATATATATATATATATAGAGAGAGAGAGAGAGAGAGAGAGAAAGAAAGAAAAAAGAGAGAGCTTCAACAACTTTCTGCTTTGTGCTGGAATTCAAACTACAGGGATCGAAGTCTGCGTTTATGCAGGAAACACGTTTTCTTTTTTCCACTTGGTCATTGATTTTTCTTATATATATATATATATATATATATATAATAACTACATAGACTCTGTAAGTATGTAGGCCGTAAATTTATACTAAAATAAACCTCCGAAAATACCATTAACAAACAGAACCTAAATCCGTTACAATCCGGTGTACTAAGACGTCGGTTAAATGGGGAGAAAAAAAAGAAACCCGCGGAACAAGAACAAAACATTCAATACTCCGCAGTAAAGAAAAAAATCCCAAACGGAACCAAACACAAGAAAAAGTGCTCAATACAAAGTACGAAAGAAAAGATACAATAGTAGAGCAAAAACACTTTTTGCCCTGACGATCCGTAGTGTGAAACCGCGGTAGGTTTTGCTCACTCTAGATTTTTTTATATATATATATATAAGTCCCATGCAATATATATATAATATAGGCCTCTCCCTCCTATATTAATAAGAGTTAACAGGAAGTTAACTCAAGAAGTTCTTGGGAAGTTCTTAGGAGTTCTTAGAAGTTCCAGAGAGTTCTTTAGAGTTCTATTGGAATTAAGTAGAACTACTAGGCAGTTGATATTAGTCGGCAGTTATCCGAATACTAAGGAGTCAGCTTTCAGTGGAAGATTACCAAGTTCCTAACATTTAGGGTGCGTTAAGTTGATTAGCAACCGACATCACACATGCGAAAACTATTCCACAACACCGGATAAATTTCTGCGGGCCATTCAGATAATCTAAACGGGTCGCATGTGGCCGGCGAGTCAGTTAGCCCACTGGATGGAATCCCAATAAGATTCAGACCAAACATTCCGATGCAACTTTTTTTTTCTCTGCTTTGGGAGATGCTCTTCACAGATTAGCAAAATCCCTAGGAAAATTCTTGGCATCTCTTTTGGAAACAACCATTTATTCAAGTCTTAGCGATTCAGGTGATCTCATCGAGAAAATTAAAAGCAACAGAAAGGAAAAAGAAAGTCATCGTTAACTGATATTTTAAATGCTTCTTTAGGGATTCCGCCGCTGTAACGTAACCCCTCGGTACGGTCTCGCTTTTCGCACAGACCTTAACTCGACTCGGCCCTGTTTAGGGATTCCTCTCGTCAAGTATCTTTCACTGGCACGAGCTCACTTCAACGCACGCCACTTCGACCTAGACCCAAAGACGGAACGTTCCAACCAGCCAGGCATTCCTTCCAGCGTCTCCAGCCGACCAGCTACCGCGACGAACGCCACATCTCACCTCGGCACTGAACGAGATCTCAACGCTCACCGCACCAACTCCATAGAGGCTACTACACTTCGGACCTGGAGCGAACCCGAACTACTACTGTTACCAACTTGCATAAATAAAAACCAAGGTTGTTATTGTTCATACCTCTACCTTTGTCTCCTCATTGTCTTGGCTGTTTTCACACTTATCAAGAATTCAAGTTTGCAGGGTCAACTTCCTCCAACGACCCCGCAACACTTCTATAGTTCTCTGTCTCGGTTGGCCGATGGAAACATCTACGCCAAGGCAGCAACACTCCTTCGGAAGGCGCTGGATTTATTTAAGCGTTCCTCAAAGGAAAGTGCAAATTTTCTGTGGTATTGTCGTTAAACCCACTTTAAACTGACCTTGTGTAACTTTTGGTAGAGACGTAAAAAAAAATATACGAATATACCAATTAATAAATCTGTAATTTCTCTAAGTAATTACGCATAAAAGCAAAAATGATTCCCTCTCTATTACACAAACAAATGTTTATTATATATTAGTAGTAGTAAAAAGATAAGGCAGCTTAATAAAGGAAGAGAAAGAAGGCTAACTAGACCAATTGATGAAACGAAAAACACACACACACACACACACACACACACACACACACACACACACACACACACATGCACATACATAGATAGATAGATACATAGATAGATAGATAGATATGAACAGACTGAGATAGATAGATAGATAGATAGATAGATAGATAGATAGATATATATGAACAGACTGAAATAGATAGATAGATAGATAGATAGATAGATAGATAGATAGATAGATAGATAGATAGATAGATGATATCTAAATTGAAATTGAAATTTTTAAAAAAAATTCTCTTTTCCAATCTTTTCACTCTTATTTTTTATTTTATTTTTTTTCAATTGGAGTAGATAGACTAAACTTTCACCCGGTTCACCCTCCACCCACGTCTATTGAACAGGTGAAGAGGCTCATCCCTTGTTTCCTGTTTAGGATGTGGTTTCCGGTTTTTCTCTTTTCCAATCTTTTCACTCTTATGTAGCCTCCTGCGCATCAGTGGCGTTTTCGCCTTGCTTGGGGTGATATAAAAAAAAGGATAGATAGATAGATAGATAGATAGATAGATAGATAGATATGAACAAACTGAGATAGATAGATAGATAGATAGATAGATAGATAGATAGATAGATAGATATGAACAGACTGAGATAGATAGATAGATAGATAGATAGATAGATAGATAGATAGATAGAACAGACTGAGATAGATAGATAGATAGATAGATAGATAGATAGATATGAACAGACTGAGATAGATAGATAGATAGATAGATAGATAGATAGATATGAACAGACTGAGATAGATAGATAGATAGATAGATAGATAGATAGATAGATATGAACAGACTGAGATAGATAGATAGATAGATAGATAGATAGATAGATAGATAGATAGATAGATAGATAGATAAAGTGACCTTTGAAAAAGCTACAAGTAATATAAGACGAGAGATGTAAAGAAGAACAAGAAGATCCGTGGCGAAATTCTCAGAGATAAGCAGATTGATTGAATGTCTATCCGTTGTGTAAATGTTTTTTATCAGTTTGTCAGTCAAGCAGATAAAAATCGTGGCGCTCTATATAAAGCTGAACCTAAAGCAATGAGCGCAAAGTGAAAACGCACGTCCGCTTCAATGGCAGGTCTCCTCTCAATCACTGTCGCTTACTTTGTGCACGTGTAACCCTTACTGGTCGTAGGCGACACAAGGCAGTGTAAAGAAAGAAGAAGAAAATTAGAAATAGATAGATAAAGAGATAGGTATATGTTTACGGGATTGGAATAGCGTGTCACTCAGCAGAATGGATGAAAATTCAAAAAAGAAAGAAATTATCATCTACCCGGTGAGTTGACTTTTATTTATATTAAATTTTATTTATATTACCTTAACCTTGATACGTTTTTGTTTTAACAGCAACATAATGAAAAACCTTTCAACAGAATTTAAAATAGAGCACTCATATATTCAAAAGAAAAGTCATCGTTTTATAGGGTGAAACTTGAGTAAATGAGGTAACATTTTTTTTTATATTTTATATTATATATATATATATATATATATATATATATATACATATGTGTGTGTGTGTGTGTGTGTGTGTGTGTGTGTGTGTGTGTGTGTGTGTGTGTGTTTACACTTTTTCTTTTACAAATAACACGGAGACGATGATTGTGGTTGTCCACGATATAATCTTAAGAATGCACATAGACACATGGACGTGAGTGTGTGTGTATTTTGCAATAACCTGGATACAAGTGTTGAAATGACAACTAAATTCTATCATATCTCTCTCTCTCTCTCTCTCTCTCTCTATATATATATATATATATATATATACATTACTGGCCATAATTATTTGGCCACCCCAGTTTTTAAAAAATGATGCATTTCATACTATTTTTTGTATTTATTGCCAAGTGGATGATTCTCAATGAAAATAGAATGGTTCTTTGTTATTACTTGGCAAAATTTTTCAAAGCAAGGAAGCAAATATGAACTCGTCCGAATCACCCTAAATTTTCTTTGTTCTTTCATTGATGAAAAGGCAATATAGGTAATTATCAAATATTTATAAATTCATTTGATGCACATGTTATTGTGCAGTACTTACAAAAGAACCATTCTATTTTCATTTACAATTATTCACTTAGCAATAAATACTAAAAAATAATATGAAATACATCATTTTTTTAAAACACTGGAGTGGCCTAATAATTATGACCAGTAGTGTATATATATATGTATATATATCGAGAGAGAGAGAGAGAGAAAGAGAGAGAGAGAGATAAATATATATATATGCACATATATTGAAATATTTGCCTGTGTGCGTGTATTTACATATTTATATTTTATGTATATATATATATATATATGTATATGTAAGTATATATTATGTATATAACGATACACACGGGCATATATATATATATAAGTACAAAGATTTTATTTCTCTAAGCAAACAGATTTACGAATCTACTCAGTTAAAGTGACAAACCATTTGTACTTATCAACTCTCTATCTCCACCCTGATATCGAGTACTTTACGATAAAAAAAAGACTTGCTTGTTAAAATAGTTTTTATCAGTAAAACCACTGAAAAGACAACAAACTTGGCGCTAAACGCTATCACATTTAAACACTATATATATATATATATATATATATATATATATATATATATATATTGTGTGTGTATTTAGGCAGCATTTTTTCATTGACGCATGTTTCATTAAATAATATAGACAAGTGTTGTCGATTTATTTTATGTAAATTTTTTCATATCGTCTGATAAGCTTAATAGCATCATCGTTGAAAGAGGAAAGAAAATCACACTATTGATACGTGTTTTTATTTAATCCTTTCTGAGCTTTCGGCTTACATCAGTCATTATCAAAGATGAAAATAGTGTTGGTTGTAACAGGCAGTTCGCGGACGAACGATAGTAGTCGTCGTCTATTTTGTTAGTGTGGAGGATTGGCGAACACGTGCGTGCGTGCTGGAAGCGAAAATCGCACTACAGCTTGTGGCGTCTCACATGACCACCCGAGAATGGGAGCGAAAAGTATTAAGTATGGAAAGCCATTGGGATAACCAATCGCTTCTGTTATCTTTTATAGGCATTTGAGAATGTGTGTGGAGATTTCGTAGTTAATTTTGTTCAGGTTAGGTTTCAACTTTTTTATGTGTATGGCTTCGTCTTTTTATTCTACTGAGACAGAATCCTTGTTTTCATTTTGGTGTTACAAGAGGATTTGTTGGTCTCTTACGTAAATGTGCGCCATAAATAATAATAATTGGAATTGCAGGCTGGGGAGTTAGTCGGCCAAATTTAAGGGGTTGCAGAAATTGTCTGGCAACCATGAGTGAGTTCTGTTTATGTGGCATGGTGCAGAGTCTTTTATTCAGACATAGGGTCTTCTAGCAACTATCGTCTTGACCCAGCGATGCCTTTAACTCTCCAAGGCACTTGATATATGCCTTCGTATTGAGTCTGAGGACCTCTGGTACGATGAACGTCACCATCACCAGTGATCACGCCAAAGATTATGATGTTGACTGGATACGTCATCCAACACTTTTTAAATCTTCTGCACTGTTCTTAGGCTGACAACCGATCCCTCTGAAATATTTATATTAGAGATTCCGGCGCGAATGTCAAGAAGAACTGCATTTTAGTTCAAAATTTCAGACGGAGTAAATCGCATCATAGTACTCTTTTTCTCGCGGACGGTGCCCAACTGACCCTACTATACTGTACGGTCGACAAAATACAAGCAATCAATGAGCAAGCTCGAAATTAAAAAATATAAAATGGTTGCAATCTTCCCATCAAATCCTGCATCTAACCAAATTCTCTTGAATTGTTAATCACATTTGTTTCACACAAAAATCCTCCTCGCATTCTCACTCTTTTTCCGATGTATATTTGGGGGGGGGGTTATAGACAGAGAGTAGACAAAAAGAGGAAGAGAGTATATCATCGTTCAGGGATATATATATATATATATTAGCAGCATTTAAAAAATAGAGCAGTTTCCAAATGGAAGATAAAGGCAGCTGACAAAACAAATCGATACATTAATAGATATAAAGGAAACTAGATAGATAGATAGATAGATAGACAGATAGATAGATAGATAGATAGATAGATAGATAGATATGAAAAGGTGAAAATAGATAGATAGATAGATAGATAGATAGATAGATATGAAAAGGTGAAGATAGATAGATAGATAGATAGATAGATAGATAGATAGATATGAAAAGGCGAAGATAGACAGATAGATAGAGAGATAGATAGATAAATAGATAGATAGATAGATAGATTGATATGAAAAGGTGAAAATAGATAGATAGATAGATAGATAGATAGATAGATATGTGAAAAGGTGAAGATAGATAGATAGATAGATAGATAGATAGATAGATAGATAGATAGATAGATAGATATGAAAATGCGAAGATAGACAGACAGACAGATAGATAGATAGATAGATAGTTAGTTAGATAGATAGATAGATAGATACATACATACATACATACATACATACATACATACATGAACTCTTATAGATTAAAAGATTAACAAACCAGTTGGAATAGTCCCTCCTCCTAGAATTTCTACATAAGTCATGGTTTCCTATCAGACTGGCTATTTTAAAAGGTTGTATTCATATGTACTTTGCTGAGTTGAAATAAGCTGGGACAGATCCACAAACCACTCCTCCTCTGACCAATACTTGATATTGATAAATTAGATTTGAAGCTATTTTAAGACGATCTTTTTTTCCAATGCATTAATTCCGTTACACAGCCAAACAATTCACTTGTCTCCAATTATATATTTCACAGTAGTGTATTTGAGAAGCAACTCTTCTTTAGAACAGATTTTGTTAAACTAGACTTGGACTTCAGTTAGGTTTAGCAATATATATTTGCGTGTGTGTGTGTGTGTTTTTCTGAGTGAGGAAGTTCTTAAATTATATATATATATATATATATATATATATATATATATATATATATATTAATTTAAATCCAAAATGATGAGCAAATAGGTAAATCCCAAAAATGTCAAAGTGGAGGGCTCGATGTAAATAGCATGTTCTATTTACAGAGCCAAATATATGAAAATAAAACAAAAATTTCGAAATTTACTTCTGTTGGATGGACATTTCAACGAGAAAATCCTCGTTTCGTCAGCAAAGGTGGAAAATAAAACCTTTATTAATCCAAATGTGTTAGAAGTCTTTTATACTGGAAGAAGCCTAAAAAACACATTTGAATTAATAAAGATTTCGTTTTCCACCGTTGCTTACGAAACGAGGATTTCCTCGTTGAAATGGTCATCCAACGGAAGTAAATTGCGAAATTTTTGTTATATGTATATATAATTCCATTTAGTTTTTATTTAAATGTAATATAGTTTTTATTTATATCTCTCAATATATACATATATATACATTAATATAGTTTATATATATATATATATATATATAAGCATATATATATGTGTGTGTGTGTGTGTGTGTGTGTGTGTGTGTGTGTTTCACTGGGTGATGAAGTCAGATTCGGCAAATTGTCGTTGTGCAAAGTTGTAAAACGTCGGATCGCCACATTGTTTTTTTCAGACGTCGGGGTTGAAAAATGTTGCCATTATGAAGTAATGGTTGAATGTTGAAAATGTGAATATAATTGTATACACAATGATTGTGTGAGTGTGTAGACATAAGTGTAAGAAAGGAAGATGGACATTTTTTATTCGCCAAAGTTTTGCAGGGGGTCATCCAAAATGTAGTGATAAGCAATTTGTGGTGGCGAAATTTAAAGTTTACGCCAGGGTTGCCAAAACTTAGTTGAAGAATTTGTATTTGCCAATGCTTCGTCGGGGAAACCAATATATATTCGCCAAAGCTTCGTCAGAGACACCAGATGTAGGGAATCAAATATTGTATGGCAACGGGCGATAACATTTCATGCAATACTTTCCACAAATTTTTAGTTACAAAATTATATGCTTACAAAAATTAAAAGTGAACGTATTTAACAATAAATCTACCACGTGGCGTGCGTTGTTTTAGGAACATTTCGAATGACGCAGAAATTATTTAATCTGTTAAATTCAATAAATATTCCTTTGGTATTATGTACTTAATGGATGTGTGTTAGAGTTAAAATTGAAGTAAGTGTGTGGAATACAGTTGAAAAGTTCTCAATTGAAGATTATTCTACTCTAACAGCTTCTTTTCTCGCACTTCCCGCCTGTGGAATTCTCTTCCGCATATTTGCTTTCCTGACAGTTACAATCTCCAAGAATTTAAATGCAAAGTCAATAGTCATCTCCTGTCTCACTAACTTACATCCTCTCTCTCATGCTTTTCTAGATCCACCCCACTCTCATCAGTACTCTCTTCCCTCTCCTACTCTCTTCCTGACACCCCCTGCAACCTCTCACTCTTCATAACATCCCTACTATGTAACCCCCTGCACAACAGTGGCAGTAAAATGTCTTGCTTGGGGCGACACGATTAAAAAAAATGGCGAACGAAGTGGACGTCTTTGGCCAGGAAGTAGACGTCCGTGCAAGTCGTCATGTTTTAGACACAAGCACAATCACCCATATCACCCAAATGATCGGTGAGCCGTTCAGAAAATTCATATACAAAAGAATTTGAGGCTCACAAAATGCAACAAAAAAGATGTGTGATCTGCAACATAATAATAGAAGGAAACCACTTCAAATTTGAAAACACATCTACGTTCGAAATGAAAACAAGTCTGAGTTGCAACTCTAAAAACCTAATTTATGCTCTAAAATGCACTGAATGCACAAAAATATACGTGCGGATTATACAAGGCTTGCATAAAAGAGTATCTCTGTACAAAAGTAACATTAAACTAGCCAATAACAAGAAATTGTACGTTTCCCAACGTTTACACCAATGTAGCGGAGGTAAATTTAGGATAATGCCTATCTACTAAAATGCAGACTATGACACGCTCATGACGCAGGAAGGAATATTTATAAAAAAAAATGCAAGCTTTCCATCTGGAAAACAACATCAAAAACTAAGGCACAGACACTCTAAATTAAAATGTGCTCTTAAAAATCGCGAGCCATTGCAAAAAAATAGTAATTCTGGATTCCAAAGAAAATAAACAGAACTTGATGACCGCAGAATTGAATCAAAATCACTGAAAACAATTTTGAAGAAATAAAACGAAATTTCGTAAGTCAGTGTAAAAATATTCTGGCTAATGAAAGGTAAATGATTCCCAAAACGGAAGAGATTTAACAAGCCAGTGCGAAAAAACAAAAAAGAACACACACGCATATAAACTTTCTGACCGGTTCCCCTACCACTGATCTATATATCAGTTAAATGCCATATGTAATACACGTTTTGGACGATCATGTCTCTAAAGATGTAAACCTGTAATTGCCCTCCTTAAGATACTTGTAAAACGTAACTACCTTGTTTAAAAATGCCTTGTAAAATTTCATGAAAAGAAAGAAATGTAATCCTTAGTTTAATACGACGGAGCGAAAGAAATTATTATTGGTGGTATTGTTAATTTTGCAGTTTATTGTCAATCGCGTTATGAGCCGAGTTAAGAATTCTTATTACATACTTGTAAAATCTGAAAAACAGAAAAACTAGTTGGAAATTGAAGAGAATAGAAAGGAAAAATATATTTTTGCATTGTTTATTCAGAAGTTGATCAGAAACTTTGGTTTTTCAGGCGGTATAAGTGAGAAATAGAGATAGCCAAAACATGATTGTCAAAATTTTTGAAGAGGTTAAGAAGGTTAAAGTTTTAACTCTGGGAATAAAAACGAATTATAAATCTCACTGGCATTAAAGTTTCCAAGCTAAAGGTTGGATTTGCTGACGTAATCAGTTGATTCAAAAAAAGAGGATGAAGAGAGATTACGTCAGAGGAAATATTGTTGCTTCATTGGTTGAACCAAACCTCCACTTCGAAATTTTTAAGGTAGAAGTAATCTCATTTGCATAGATACCCAAGGTCCAGCCCGCACCGCCTAAGAGAATTCGAGACAAGCATAAAAATCGAGACCTGAGTTGAGTTCGAGCAGTCGACGTCCATCGGTTCTCGGCCCAGAGATGTAATGACTGATGAAGTGGTGTTCCCAACCGGAAGCCATAGGTGCCAGCCGTACAGACAGTGACGGTCGCCTCCCATAAAGCTCCTGGCTTGAAGATATAAAGAAAAGCCTACCGCCGACCGACTTAAAAAGTTAAAGTCGAATAATGCTCGTCCAATAGAGTCCTAGCTGAAGATGTACAGAAACAGACAGAACTAAGTTAAGTAAAAGTTGCCGAGCGAAAGAGGCCAGACGAATTTACTACCGCCGTCGCCACCGGTCTTCCGCCCCACTCCGGCTATTTCCGTAAAGCTTTGATAAAGAACCCTGAAGGAACTTTTTTTATAAAGTTATTTTGAAAATTGAAAGGTCTAATTATTCTAAACGAAAACTTTCATTCCGTCGTGAAAACCGAATTCGACGACCATTATATTCTGCTTGCTAATTATTTTATATATATATATAGAAAGACTTTTCCGCAACTTACCCAGGCGTCTTCGAAATGATTATTTTTTTTTTTAGTGCCGTGTTTTATTTTATCAACACAAGTGTACACGTGTGTCCGGTCTGGTTTGAGGTGTTCGAGAAATGGTTACCAGGTTTTCAGCGTGTCTTTCCTGTGATCAAAATACACAGCGTGGGCAGAAAGTTCGCCGTTGTTATAGACGTCTTGAGGAAGAGCTGCTGTGACGAGACCATCACGACTAGCGACCCGAGGGCGTTGTCATAATTTGTGATATGTTCGACAGCATCAACCCTGACTCAGATTCCGGTCATCATCGTAATGGGCTTCCGGACAGGGGTCAGCCAGAGCCAGCTGGGTGACAGTGTCACAAAGAGACATGACTGACTGGGTAGAAGATTATCCCGCAGTAGGTTGCCATTGCTTTCTGCGGTAGACTGGTTGCCGACCAAGGCTATAAAACCCAATTTATTCTATTATTTAACCCATAACGGGAAAGAAGAGACGGATTAATACCTTCCCCAAGGGTATTTGCGCGTAAGTGAATGCAAGAAATTCAACTGGAATTCGAACTCTGCGTCCCGATTTCTCGTTCCGAGCCGATATCCACTGCACCACACCGCACATCCATGATCTATATATACACAGGATTATCGGCCGTCAGAAAAATAAACAGATCTTGATAAGTAAAGTCACAAATTTATTCGCCTGAAGAGAGTAAACTTGGGATTCGGAATATGTGTAGCGAAACAAATACTAATATGGAAACCTTATGTATTATAAAAAGGCAAATAATAATAATAATAATAATAAATCTACACTTTAAACAAAACGTTTATGGCTTCACGCACTTTTTTTATCTATACCAATTTCTCTCGTTAAAACAACCCTTTTTTCTGTTTTCAATATATATATATATATATATATATATATATATATATGTGTGTGTGTGTGTGTGTGTGTGTGTGTGTGTGTGTGTGTATTGTGTTTAGATTGTGTATATAACACGCTGAAATCCGCATTCCTCTACCGGGCGCCTATAGCTTAGAGGTAGAATCGCCGACTGATGTTTAATTCAGTCGGGTTTCAATCCTGTATAGAGGTAATCGGATGTCTAAACGTACAGATTAGCTGTGATACAGCGAAGCAGCACTGTCTACGGATGACTATATATATATGTATTTTGTTTCAATACTCAATGACAAACAAAGAAATAAAATAAGATTAAAAAATAAACACGGGGCAAGAGCTTTAATAAGTTGTAGTGAAATTTAATAACTGGTACTAAAGAGAATGAACTGAGCCGACGCTGCCTCACTATTGTCTCTCTCTCTCTCCATAGGCATAGTATATATATATATATATATATATATATATATATATATATATATATATATATATACTGTCTAATTAAAATTAGCATCTAATTAAAAATAATTATCATCTATTAAAACTAACGTTAAAAAAAAAGTATATATATATATATATATATATATATATATATTCTAAGCATATATATATATATATATTCTAAGCATATATACATATATATATATATATATATTCTAAGCATATACTGTAAAATATAAAAGACAATGAATGTCTCTTATGCTTAATCATGAGCCGTTCTAAACATCATATTTTGGCTTTAATTTCAGGTGAAAATAAAGACAAAAATTCTCCAACATTCGGATAATTTTTTTATTATGTTGGTTCTAAGCTTTCGGCTCACATGTTCCATTTATTTGTCATTTAATGAGGTTCCATTGAAATTTCTTGGTGTTGGGAGCATGTAATGCTGCGGCATCAATTTAACTTAAACTTTGTGCCTCGAGGCATCAGATAATTCTTTAAACATATACTGTTAAATATAATGGAATTATATTAGGTCGCGTAATAACTTCCAAATTATATATATATATATATATATATATATATATATATATATAAGCAGAGAAGAAAGTTGTTACAGATAAAAATAAATAACAATAATGAAAAGAGAAACTTGAAAAAATGTTGACGTGTGACAAATCAATTTCTGTAAGAAAGTAAAATTATTAAATAGTAAACACGTTTCTTTGTTAACATTTACGCTATTTTCAAGTTTCTCCGAATTTTAAAATTTATCTAACACACATCTGGTGTTTCTTTTTTTTTACTCGGTATTTACGTTAAATTAGCACAAAGCAGACATTTTGGCTTTAGAAGCAATAGTATTTATTCACAGTTATAATCACTATAAAGTAAATCAGAAACCAGGGGAAGCCAATCGTTAATAGTTATAAAGAAATGCTAGCTTTAGAAACGGAACATCGTTAGTATATGCATAATGCAGGTGAATTTTTATATTGTGGAAAATGCATATTGAATATTGGAATCTTTAAACAGTGCATTTAAAAACGTACACTTTACATTGTGAATTGTCGAATGTGCATTTAGAAAATAACGGATGTAAACTTCAAATTGTAATTCAAATATATCTTTTCTGATGCTTAGTATAAATATCTTTTTTGTTTCTATTTTCACAAAACTTTCGTCCTTACTCAATTGTGTTGCTCAAGTGCCTACTTCATTAGTGAGGAGATTGTCCAGCATTAGTCACCATTAATCTGATATATATATATATATATATATATATATACAAGTATTGTTGGAATAATATTCTTTGTCCAAAGAAACACTATTTTTAAAAAAGTGCTTAATACAAAAGTAGAGCTAATAATATTATTTATTCATAAATTATAACATGGATATGTTACAATATCACTACAAAAGTAGCCATTTTAGTAGCCATTTTGTTTCGACACTTTTGTGTCTTGTCAAGTGATGTGATTATTCTGAAATAATTTTAATTCTGAATTTCAGAATAATCACATCATTTGACAAAACACAAAAGTGTCGAAACAAAATAGCTACTTTTGTAGTGATATTGTAACATATTCATGTTATAATTTATGAATAAATAATATATATATATATATATATATATATATATATATATATATATATACCTTATACGTGGTTTGATCAGAAAGTATCGGGACAGTTGCTATGGTAAGAAAGCTGAGTTAAGTCGCTTGACACCGATTCACCTTGAACTCTGTCGTGCATACGCACTGTGTTATAATGTCCTCCCTCACTTTCGTTGTTTATGGCAGAGCCTGGAAGGAAAATGGAACCCTCTCACCACACCACATAGATTCGAATTTGCTCTTGAGAATATCTTCTAGAGCATTGGTTCCCAACCAGTGTGCCGCGGCACATTAGTGTGCCGCGGAATGGTTACTGGTGAGCCGCGAAGAGATAATTGGTGGAAGACATTTAATTTCATTTTGTTTAATGAAGACATTGAATTTCTTAATCAAGATGACAGCGCGCAATTTAAAATTGCTGAATTTCAGGAATCGAAACGATTCACCCATACTAATCGGTAAGCGTTGTTATGCTTTATATCATCTATATATCTCGTTTACAATATTAACAGATTCTTTGTAGATATTTCTTATTTAATATTTAGCTGTTGTTGTAAATTAAGGTTTTAGTAGGACAAATAAAAACATGATTAAATATGATAAAAATTCTCTAGTACATATTCAGTGATTGTAATAAAGGGTTCGAAATTCGTAGCACCTGAAGAAGGCCGAGGCATACAACGGCCGAAACGTCGTTCAAATGGCAACAAAGATGAAGACAATAGTCCAAATAATATAAATACTGTAATTTATAATGGAAATATTTATAGAAATGGCAATGGGAAGCTACATTACGGCGATGGGAAAAAGATTAGAGCTGAGATGCTAGATCAAGCTCATATCATTGCAGACTCTTTGGTTTTTATTAAGAATCTCTAGTTATGTAACAGGAGCACCTGACCATATTCAATCAGTACTAGTAAGAGTGATAAACGTTTAATTTTTTTTTTTTTAAAAAAGAAGGATTTTGTAAATTTTAACTGTTCAGCCAATGATTGTCCTGTATGGAAACAGCAAATTTGTACTTACATTTTTTTAAATGTCTCATTCCTTCAGAAGATCGTGTTTCTCCACAACTTTTAATCTCGTGTGACATTAGTAGTTTTTCTCCCTTTACTAAGTCTCTGCCATCCATTTACATAAAAATGGTAAGTAAGAAGACATTATTTTCCCCATTTTTCTTGCCATTAACTCCCTGTCCTGTGAAGGTTATGTTATCCAAGCCTTCCTGATTAATCTCTTCCTAATTCTTAGCATGAGCAGAACCACATTTCTTTTGCTTCACATCTCTTTTTCATTCATGAGGAGATTGTCCATGCCATATCGGAGGAATGATTTGGGTTGGTTGTTTTGTTTTTATGGCATAACAACCTCGGCGGGTCATTTATTGCCAACTAAATTTTATTTATTTATTGCTGTTAATACCTTTTTCTTTCAACAATTTATTGTTGTTTTTTTATATAAGTTTTTTGTCTAGTAAATACTTTTTTCTTTTCGAGTATCAAGATTCATTAGGATTTGTTTTTAAGGGCAGGGTCCCCAAGTCCTACGCTTGTTATTTAACCCATAACTGGAGGGAAGGGACAGATTAATACCTTTCCCAAGGATACCAGTGCTTAAGTGAAAGCAGGGTATTCAACTGGAATTCGAACTCGGCTCACCGATTTCTCTTTCCGAGCCGATATTCACTGCACCTCAACGCACATCTGTCACTAAACGCTTACAGCACCTGGTATTCCCAAGCGGTCACCCATCTAAGTACTGACCAGGGTCAACGTTGCTTAACTTCGGTGATCGGGTGAGAACCGGTGTATTCAACGTAAGCCCTCGGAGGAATGAGATTGCAGAACAGTTCAGTAATCTTTTCTTTTTTATTATAGAATTTAAGAAGTCTCTGTAAAATGACATTTAGGATGAATTAAAATCTTATAATAAACGTTAGGTATATTCTTTTCATATTGCTCTTTCAAATATATCTTTAAAATCTTACTAACTTTAATAGGCTAATACCAAATTTTATTGTTGAAAACACTGATTAATGTTATAAAATCTTACAATATATACTTTAAAAGTCATAAAAATGTTATTTTTAAAACCAGTACAGTTAAATCTACCTCCAATAAGTTTAAGGCTAAAATTCTAAAACTCCTCATCAGTCTTTTGAACAGGAATAGATGTTTACTCCTTGTTTTCTGTTTAGGAGAGGATTTTCGACTCCTTCTAAAGTCTTCTTCAAGTCTACACTTCTGATTTCTCTGCAGAATTTCTCAAATTTTATTTACTAGTACATATTATTTTTTCTTTCATTCAATAAGAGTTGACATGTTTTCCATTCCTCCTTATTTTGAACAGGAGTAGCGGGTTTATCTCTTGTTTCCTGTTTAGAAGTAGGTTTTCAGTTTCTTCTAAAATTTAGTTCAAATTTATATTTCTAACATTACTGGTTAAAATCTGAAGAATTATTTGCTATTTATTTTGGTTTTTTATTCAAAAGGGGTGGAAAGTCTCGCCTATCGACCGGTTGACATTTTTCTCCTTTCTTTTGAACTGTAGTAGATTCATTTCTTGTTTTTTGTTTCTTGTATTGATTTTCCAGTTTCTTTTAAAGCCTTTTTTTTTCTCCTTCCCTTCTGGTACCTCATGGTAACATTATCACCTTGATTGGGGCGTTATCTCTTGCTTTATATCCCTCTACCTTGAGTGGCGCTTGAGTTCAAGATAAACAGTTAAGTGTCATACGTGATACACGCTTAGGCGATCATTTTGACTGACTGGGCAGAAGATTATCCCGCAGTTGGTTGCCATTGCTTTCTGCGGTAGGTTGATTGCCAGCTAAGGCTATAGAACTCAATCTGTCCTGTTATTTGACCCATAGATAGAGGGGAAGAGACAGATTGGATTAATAATTAGTAATTAGTGGGGGATCAGCTTATTACTTCAAATAATAGAAAACCGATTCCCCACTTTATGACTAGTACAAGCCTTAATCATGTTTTCAACCATTATATTCAATCAGTCAGTTAAGTGCCATACGTGATACACACTTGGGCGATCATGTCTCGAAAGAGACATGACTGACTGAACAGAAGATTATCCTGCAAGAGGTTGCCATTGCTTTCTGAGGTAGACTGGTTGCCATCCAAAGCTAGAGAACTCAATCTGCCCCGTTGTTTGACTCATAGCTAGAGGGGGAAGAGATGTATTATATTATTAAGTAGTAATTAGTAGGGGATCATTTTATTACTTCATATTAATAAAAAACCTATCCCCCACTTTATGACCAGTAGAAGCCTTAATCATGTTTTCAACCATTATATTCAGTCAGTTAGTTAAATGTCATACGTGATACACACTTAGGCGATCATGTCTCGAAAGAGACCGGGAAAAAGAATATCCTGCAGTAGGTTGCCATTACTTTCTGAGGTAGACTGGTTGCTGACCAAGATTATAGAACCCAATCTGTACTGTTATTTAACCCATAACTGGAGGGAAGTGATGGCTTAATACCTTTCCCAAGGTTATTTGTGCCTAAGTGAAGGCAAGGAATTCAACTGGAATTTGAACTTGGCTCCTCCGATTTGTCACACTGCACCACAATGCACATCTCAAGCCACCCTGAATTGACCCGACACAGAAAAGAAAAATCTCAACCAATAGCCATATTATTCATTTCAGGTTTGTCCAGGATCATTTGTGAACACAAACAGAATGAATTCAACAATGCTAAGAAAAAGAATAGATTGACGTTTAACGAACAGAATGTTCACTAAATTATATTTTCAAACTCTCTCTCTTCCCCTCTCTCCCACATTCTTTTCTCTCTTACATTCTCACGCTCTCTCTCTCACTCTCTTTCACTTATTATCTCGCTCTTCTCTCTCTCTCGCACTCTCTCTTTCTCTCTTACACTCTCACGCTCTCTCTCTCACTCTCTTTCACTTACTATCTCGCCCTCCTCTCTCTCTCTATCTCCCACTCTCTCTTTCTCTCTTACACTCTCACACTCTCTCTCACTCTCTTTCACTTACTATTTCGCCCTCCTTTCTCGCTCCCACTCTCTCTTTCTCTCTTACACTCTCACACACTCTCTTTCACTTACTATCTCGCCCTTCTCTCTCTCTCCCACTCTTTCTTTCTCTCTTACACTCTCACGCTCTCTCTCTCTCACTCTATTTCACTTACTATCTCGCCCTCCTCTCTCTCTCTATCTCCCACTCTCTCTTTCTCTCTTACAATCTTACACACTCTCTCACTCTCTTTCACTTACTATTTCGCCCTCCTCTCTCGCTCCCACGCTCTCTTTCTCTCTTACACTCTCACGCTCTCTCTCTCACTCTCTTTCACTTACTATATCGCCCTCCTCTCTCTCTCCCCCACTCTTTCTTTCTTTCTTACACTCTCACGCTCTCTCTCTCACTCTCTTTCACTTACTATCTCGCCCTCCTCTCTCTCTCCCACTCTTTCTTTCTCTCTTACACTCTCACGCTCTCTCTCTCTCACTCTCTTTCACTTACTATCTCGCCCTCCTCTCTCTCTCCCTTTCTCTCTCTCTCTCACTCTCTCTCTCTCTCTCTGTCAATCTTTCGTCGTGAGAATAAAACCATTCCATTATAGTTTGCTCTTTCAGTTCTCCTATCATAGAGTAAATTCTAAAATTCTTCTCATATTTTAAGCATGAATGCAATTTGTTTCTTGTTGTCTCGAGCTATAAATTGTTAGACATGTGCATATGTTTTTTAAAAATAATTTTTGTTTGTAATCGATTCTAAAACCAGTTGAGGAGGTCGGTCTTTATATCCGGGTGTACATAAAGACGCACTTATTTGAAACCTAGAAAGAAAAATATATTTATGTGAACTATGAACGGCAGCTTTAACTACTTACAAAAAACACAGTTTATGCTTTAAAATGATACCCTCAACCTACTGCTCTTTAATGATATAATATACAACGAACTAAATCAAACTAAGAAAAAAGGGTGTCGTGGATAGAATTCGTGGACCTTATCAGTTGCGAGTAGGTAATAGGAGCTTTCTTCATCTCCAAGACGGACCGTTCGCCTATTTTGAGCTCCACCTAAAGGGCAAGAACTTTAGATAAAATTCAAAGAATCCGAAATGTTAATAATACTGAAATTGCATCTTACGTCTTAGAAGCTTTAGCGCCTTGCTTGAAGTTAAATGATTCAAAATGTTTATGGTGTAATATATAATTAACTAGCAGTATTGCCCGGCGTTGCTCGGGTGTAATGAAAGCTTTAAAACTAATCCATGGTCCTGGAGCTCAGACTCTTTGGACGTTGGCACGAAAATTAAAAAGCAATAGTTGTTTCCAGTTAAAGTGAAACCGTAGACTGAAAGAAAAAAGAATGAATGTAAGTCAAATTTTGATTTCCTGGTATCGATATCAAATAAGTTTTTGAAGGCTAAATAAGTCCTCTGAGTAAATGGTATCATGGCTGAGACTAAGAACTACAATTATACCTACTTAGAGACAAACCCGAAGCAAAACTAAAATAAAAGAGATGAAAAAATACAGACATACAGGCAGATAAACAGACACACACACAAACATCTTGCCTTATATATATATTATCGATTTTCTGCACTACTGTAAGAACTGCAACCTTGAAACTTCTGAATATCATTTCTTATGTCTTTGTCTATGAGTGTATCAAATTTGATTAGAATCGCACCACTCCTTCTATAACCCGATTTTTTCGATTATCAATTTTCGATATTTATCAGGGGTACCTCGACAAAAACCTAGCTAAGAACACTCGAAAACGCTTATAATACAACTGTGCAAATTTTCAAGAAAATTGGTTCAGCCGTTTCGGAGTCTATAGGTAACGGGCACACACACACACACACACACACACACACAAACAAAGTTCCATTTATAAATAAGTTTAGATTTAGATTTGAACGAATTTTAACTAGTAAACACGAAATGAAATTTAGTCATTTGTCTTAAAGGATTCCTTGAGCAGAGGTCCCTAAAAGAAAAAAAAAGGTTTGTCGATGTAGTGGGCATTCAATCGGTCGGCTTTCATCGTGCCCTGGTCCGGTCCAGACTGGAGACACACGGCATCGACAGACCAGAGACACACGGCGGCGACAGACCGGAGAAACCCTCGGAGACCAGAACAGAGAGACCGGTGACTTGACTCCGACAAGACTAAACAAAGTCATCGATTCTGGTCGACCATTCGGACCAAGCCAGTCTTGCGATCAATCAGCGCAACATGGGGCGAGACAGGCCTTAGGCCGAAGCGATCAACTCCACGATCGTTAAAAGAGCCGAGCTTGAATACGGACCGACCGCGGGGTGGATGTCATATATATATATATATATATATATATATATATATATATATATAAAGTAAGCCTCTGTAACAGCGATTGTTTAGCCGCTCTAACAGACGGGTGCGCTGAAAAAACTAGCCAATATATATATATTCGAATTCCAGTTGAATCCATTGTATTCACTTCCGCGCAAATACCCTTGGAAAAAGTATTAATCCGTCTCTTCCTTCCAGTTATGGGTTAAATAGCAGGACAGATTGGCTTCTATAGCCTTGGTCGGCAACCAGTCTACCGTAGAAAGTAATGGCAACCTACTGCGGGATAATCTTCTGCCCAATCAGTCATGTCTCTTTCGAGACATGATCGCCCAAGCGTGTATCACGTATTGCACTTAACTGACTGACATAATTATTCTATAAATATCCACTACAAAGGTAGGTTGAAGTTTCAATGTCGAAACAAACGTACATTTGTAGCAGATATATATAGAATAATTATGTACATGTTCTAAAATATAATTTATAATAAACATTCACAGTCTTATATATTATATATTGAGCACTGTTTTAAATTAATATTTTGGACATTGTAAGATTCGTTCTTCGTTTAGTATTCACTTGGATATATATATATATATATATATATATATATATATATATATATATATATATATATACCTTATCAACGAGATGTTGATAAGGTGTATCCTTATCAAACATCTCGTTGATAAGGTGTATCCTGAATCCCAGTGTGGTTTTCGATCGGGTCGCGGCACCATTGATATGATCTTTTCCCTTCGCCAAGTGGCAGAAAAGGTCCGGGAGAAAAATCAGGATTTGTCCATGGTGTTTGTTGACCTGACGAAAGCCTTTGACGCTGTGAATCGCGACGCTCTTTGGCAGGTTTTAGGGAAGCTTGGTATTCCTGAAAACATGCTAAATGTGATCATTTCATTTCACGAGGGAATGAAGGCCAATGTTGTCTCAGATGGCATGATGTCTGATCCCTTCGATGTTACAAACGGGACCAAGCAAGGATGTGTAATGGCACCAGTTCTCTTTGCACTTTTCTTTTCTTTCATGCTGAAACATGCATTTAGTGACATGGACACTGGCGTCAAGTTTCAATTTCGGTCATCCGGTGGCTTATTTAACCATCAACAGTTTAAAGCCAAAACTCTTCTCCGCACCGAAATTATTCGCGATTTGCTCTTCGAGGTAAGGAAAGGACTTGACACAATTTATATCATGACCGTCGACTTTTATTGCTGCATTTTTTTCCTCCTTCGGTATTCGTTCTCGTGTGATCTCGTGTGTGTGTGTGTGTGTGCGTATGTGCATGTGTGTGTGTGAATGATTGTTTTATGTGTTTATATATCTATATGCACACACACACACACGCGTACAGTTCACACGGAAAAGGTATGAAGATATATGTATATATAAAATGATCACAGAAGGAAAAAATACAAGAAGTATACGCTCATAAATACACACACACACACACACACACACACACACACACACACACACACACACACACACGAGATCACACGAGAACGACACACCGGGGGAGGAAAAAAACACGCCTCAATTAAAGCAGATAGATATAACATCAGGTTATAAAACGGCCCCTTTCACCATTTTGAAGGAGATGCGAAAATTGTGCACATATTAAACCATAACTCAAAGCAGACATATATATCATCAAATCGTAAAACGGCGCCTGCTATCACTTTAAAAAAGAGGCGAAAAAGCCATATCTTTCTACCGCTCGCACGCGCGCACACACACACACACACACACACACACACACACACACACACACACACACACACACAGTACAATTAACAGCAGCAGCAGCAGCAGAAGCGAAAGAGGACCATTCGTTTAAAGGCACGATCTAGCGGCGAACAACTTGAAACCAAGCTCTCCTATCATTCTGAAGATGAAATTCTGATCTCGAAATATTAATGAATAATAAATAGGTAATACCCAACAACTTCTTTACCTTCCTTTATTATACTAAACGCATTGTGATAGCCTTCTGCCCAAAAAACCTTATATACACACAGCTTCAAGCAAGTTACAAAATTCTCCTATTAAAAATATATATTAATCGAGATTAACTCGATGAAAAACTAACGTGAATTATGAATTCACTTATGTATACTCTGCATTTTTACTTGCGTATTTTTCTTACTTTCTCATTTGTCGCGATCCGTTTTATTCATCTGGCGACCACAAAGAGAAAGAAAATCTTGGCTTAGAGCATCAAGACCACATAATGACTGAAAAGACAAAGAATACAACAAAAAAAAGGGTTTGAATGAGAATAAAAACAGTCAATCTTTCTTTGCTGGGTGGAATTTTTTTTCAAGTTTTTGACATCTGCTCGAATTTCTTATTTTCTTCAATGCTTTTGAATATACAAAGACGATTTCAAATTGGAAATGGATGAGAAGTTTGGTTAAAAGGTGAAAAAAAAATTCTTTTTTAATTTTTTTGTTTTGTTTTTGCTGTAAAATAAAACTATCGTTCTTGTATTGAATTAATATCCGTTTAAGAAAATAAGCTTATTTGTTTACGTTGTTGTCGCAATGGCGACTAATTTTACTGGTATGAAACACGTCATTTTGAAGGAATGTTATTAAAAATATAGTTTACAGGGAATGAGCAAATAACGAAAAACCACTAGAAAAGAATATCGTCAGCTCTTCGGTGTTCATGAGAAAATAATTGTACGATTTCAATATAGTGGAAGACCAATCGTGACCGAGTATGAGTACTTTGGCTTTGATATAAAGATTTTTATGGATTACAATTCTTTCGTTGGTGTGGTCTAAGATGATTATATATATATATATATATATATATATATAATGTGAGTGGAGGGACAGACAGATTAAAAGCCACTGTTCAAGCATTTATTCTTATAAAGATTGCTCAGTACAAAGTAGAGTTTAATATTGTCTCCATTTATTTTAAAATATCCCATCAAGAAGGGTAGTATTGTTCTGAAACATGAACATTATTGTGTATTGATACAATGCTTTTAGAAACCATAGTAATAACAAAATTACAATATATATATATATATATATATATATATATATATATATATATATATATAAGATTAGGTTAAAGGCAGGTTGATATCTTGACCGTTATGAAAAAAAAGGAAGAAGGTGAAGGGTTGGATGAATAGATATGTATTACTTGGGGCCAAATCTCAAAATGAATATTCGCTCTGATTAGTTAAAAGAAACACACATGTAAATTTTGTATCTTCCCACATACATTCACAGCAAACCAAAGGTTTTTGTTATTAAAATGTAAATCATCTGCACAACCAACATCAAACATTGCCGGATGATGAGAATCTATCTCGAAACATAGAAATTTCCGTGTCGCAATGTACAATGTACAATTAATTCATAGCTATATATATATATAATTTAGCCAGACACGTTATTTCAGGGTCATTCGGAAGTGTGGGCCTATTTCAGGTGAACCATCATCAGTTTCCGTCTTTATTGTACAGAAAATTTTACACGTGTAAATTCTTCTGTACAATAAATAGGAAAGCTGATGATGGTTCGCCTAAAATAGGCCTAAACTTCCGATTCACCATGAAATAACGTGTCTGCCTAAATTATTTCTTATATTTGCTCTATATGTATTTATATACATATATATTTAGAGCTATTTTAGAGAGTTATCCTACCACTGTATGTACAGGATACTCCTTTGGATTCTTCTATATCTACACCGCATGCTTATATATATATATATATATATATATAAGGTGCGATGGATCAGCTGTCGCCATTTTTTACTTTTAATTTCGCGCATACATATCATTTGTCTTTTTTTTATTTTTTCGACTGCACATTATAGTAGGGTCAGTTGGGCACCGTCTATGGGAAATAGAGCACTATGACGTAATTTACTCCGCCAGACATTTGGAAACAGCACGCTGTACTCTTTGGGATTACTTCCGGATATTTTAATATGAATATTTCAGCGATTTAGTACAGTAAAGACGATTTAGAAAGCGTTGGATGGTATATCCACTAAACATCATGGTATTTGGAGTGATCACTAGCGATGGCGGTTATACCTTCATTCATATTTCCACAGAGCCTCAGATTCAGCAAGAAGGCCTACACCAAGTTGCCTTAAAGAGGTAGTGCTGCCCTGTGCTAAGAGGGTGGCTGCTGGAAGACCTTACGTCTGGCAACAGGACTCTGCACCATGCCACACATGCAGAAGAACACAGTCATGGCTGTTAGACAAATTCTAAGATCACATCGGCCCTTACATCTGGCCACGTCGCTCCCCAGAATGCAAAGCCTTTTATTATAATGTGTAGAGTGCAGTTGAGATGAGAGACCAACAAAACTTCTTGTCACACCAAAGATGAACTGAAGGCAAGGATTGTGGCAAAATTCACCAACTTAAACAAGAAGACCCTCCAGAAGAGTTACAGTAGATTCTAAAGTCGTATGGAGTACGCAGTTGTAGCCAATGAGGAATTTATAAAATTAATTTACTTTTTAGTATCTTAAGATTTTTTGGTGTAATTTTGTTAAATATATCTGTTAAAATGAAATCTCAGTGTTATTTTCCTTTGTGCGGGCGATAGGATAGATAGATAGATAGATAGATAGATAGATAGATAGATAGATAGATAGATAGATATGAACAGACTAAGATAGATAGATAGATAGATATGAACAGACTAATATAGATAGATAGATAGATAGATAGATAGATAGATAGATAGATAGATAGATAGATATGAACAGACTAAGATAGATAGATAGATAGATAGATATGAACAGACTAAGATAGATAGATAGATAGATAGATATGAACAGACTAATATAGATAGATAGATAGATAGATAGATATGAACAGACTAAGATAGATAGATAGATAGATAGATAGATAGATAGATAGATAGATAGATAGATATGAACAGACTAATATAGATAGATAGATAGATAGATAGATAGATAGATAGATAGATAGATATGAACAGACTAATATAGATAGATAGATAGATAGATAGATAGATAGATAGATATGAACAGACTAATATAGATAGATAGATAGATAGATAGATAGATAGATAGATATGAACAGACTAATATAGATAGATAGATAGATAGATAGATATGAACAGACTAATATAGATAGATAGATAGATAGATAGATAGATAGATAGATAGATAGATATGAACTGATTGATAGATTTCTAATGACAGAATCCCAAACAAACGACCAAATGCAGCCGTCACTTCTACTCTACCAGCTTCTTTTCTTTTCTTTTTCGTTATTTTCGCTTACATATACTTATATTCATAATAAACATCTAATGTTTTTATTACGCCTCGGCACACACACATTTAAACAAACACAAGTTTTTCTTCTACATTTCATCCATTGCTTTATTAAACGTGACCAGTGAAATCTTACCGAAATCAACATACTGCTCCTTGGATATTTAAAAAGATTTTTAAATTATTGGCCTTTAAAAAGTATCTGAAGAAGTTTGTGAATATGTTCATATATAATCTGTAGATAGGTAGATCCTAAAATAACTCATATATGTACATTGAAATGCATACATAATTTGTATATTCTTTTATTCACAGATAGATAGATAGATAGATAGATAGATAGATAGATAGATATGAACAGACTGAGATAGATAGATAGATAGATAGATAGATAGATAGAAGAACAGGCAGAGATAGATAGATAGATAGATAGATAGATAGATAGATAGATAGATAGATAGATAGATAGATGAACAGGCAGAGATAGATAGATAGATAGATAGATAGATAGATAGATAGATAGATAGATAGATAGATATGAACAGACTAAGATAGATAGATAGATAGATAGATATGAACAGACTAAGATAGATAGATAGATAGATAGATATGAACAGACTAATATAGATAGATAGATAGATAGATAGATAGATATGAACAGACTAAGATAGATAGATAGATAGATAGATAGATAGATAGATAGATAGATAGATAGATATGAACAGACTAATATAGATAGATAGATAGATAGATAGATAGATAGATAGATAGATATGAACAGACTAATATAGATAGATAGATAGATAGATAGATAGATAGATAGATATGAACAGACTAATATAGATAGATAGATAGATAGATAGATAGATAGATAGATATGAACAGACTAATATAGATAGATAGATAGATAGATAGATATGAACAGACTAATATAGATAGATAGATAGATAGATAGATAGATAGATAGATAGATAGATATGAACTGATTGATAGATTTCTAATGACAGAATCCCAAACAAACGACCAAATGCAGCCGTCACTTCTACTCTACCAGCTTCTTTTCTCGCCTGTAGAACTCACTTCCATATACTTGCTTCCCTGATAGCTACAATCTCCAAGAGTTTAACTGCAAGTTCAATTGCCATCTCATGTCTCCTTGACTATCATCCTTTTCTTAGCCTTTCCTCGACAACATCTCTGTCTCTCTACCCTGACGCAACTCTCTTTACACCAGTATTCCCATCCTTCTCTTGACCATTTTTCTGACACTCCCAGTAACCGTTTTTTTTCTCCTAGCTAAGCTCTTTTGTGACCTCTCACTCTCCTTTTATGTGGCCCCCCGTGCACCAGTGGCAGTATTGCCTTGCTTGGCGTGAAACCATGATAAATAAAAAGAAATTAGTCGCACACAAACAGAGTGAGAATGATTTCGTGTTTGTTCTTAAAAAATAAAACGATTTTTTTCTAATAACAGAATCTCAGCGACAAAACCAGAAAACATCACAGTGTGAATTTTACAGATCGCCCCCCCCCAGTGTTTTGTACAGATTGACGGCGAAGAAAAAACAATTAAAAGGAATTAGAAAACACAGACACCGACACCAGCAATAATAATGATAATATTCATTACATGATAATAAGGATAATATTCATTACACCCAATAGAAGTATGATGAGGAAAAAAATGTTCAAAATTACGAATGCTGTCTTTTCACAACGAAAAAAAAAATGAGCGTCTTTTGGGGAAAGAAAAAAATTGCTTGCGTCTTATTTTAATGATTAAATCGCATAAATGTCTGTCAATTTGTTTGTCTTCTTCAATATTTTGTGTATTCAAAATGTATAAACTTCTTTTTTAGACCTTGTGTAACGCGGTTAGTCACTTGTTTCTGCTTTGTTACATAATGGCCGAAAATATGATGATTCCATTTAACCTGTCGCTTTACACCTGCAAAATGTTTTGATCAATTCACTTTCCAGCTAGTTTTCAAGATTTTAAAAGTTTTGTAGGATATATTTTTTCACTCTATTCATATTGCGATCGACAATAAACAATCTAATCATCTATTAGGCTCATTTTCATCTATTCATATTGCAACCAATAATCTGCAGAATTAATAAAAGCACTAGTAATAATTTCTTTCGCTCCGTCTTACTAAACTTAGGATTATATTTTTTTTCACATGCAATTATAGTATTACTAGCAGTATAACCCGGCGTTGCTCGGGTGTAATAAAAGCTTTAAAACTAGTCCATGGTTCTAGAGCTCAGACTCTTTGGACGTTGGCACAAAAGACTAAAAAGCAATAGTTGTTTCCAGTTAAAGCGAAACCGTAGACTGAAAGAAAAATGAATGGATGTAAGTCAAATTTTGATTTCCTGGTATCGATATCAAATAAGTTTTTTCGTTTTAAACTGAATCTTGAAAGCTAAATAAGTCCTCAGAGTAAATGGTATCATGGCTGAGACTAAGAACTACAATTATACGTACTTAGAGCTAAACCCGAAGCAAAAATTAAAATAAAAGGGCTGAAAAAAAAAGACATACAGGCAGATAAACACACACACACACAAACATCTTGCCTTATATATATATATATATATATATATATATATATATATATATATATTATCGATTTTTTGTTTCACTATATATATATATATATATATATATATATATATATATATATTGTAGTTTAGTCATCAATATCAAAACCTAATTTAGCCTACAGTATCGACTGAGATTTATATAGAGGAAATTTGCATTTTATAATTTTTCCCTACTTTTTTTTTTTTTTTTGACAATATAAATATGGAAATATTTTATTTCGGCAAAAGGAAATGACTAACGTGACATGGAGAAACAATACTTTCTTTTCCATTCAGTAAAGAAGGATTCACTTAACTTCTCGTACAGTAGGTTCATCCTTTGTGTTTGAACGTAGATGATCATGAGCACTTTCCAAGGAACCGTCAACCACAGGGGAACAGATCTTCCGGAAGTAGATTTTCTTGCGTAAATAGACACCCGTTTTTCAGGAGTACAATTCGTGGCTATACACAGCAAAACATCGATTGGAGAGCATCCAATTAAACCGTTTCTCATTTATGCACATGTAAACTTAATTTTAAGCCTAAATTCATCGTCTTTTCCAAAGTTTCTTTCAGTCTCATCACTTGATTGTTTCCCCGCAGGTTGTACATCAAATGTGCATTGCGTGAAGATATTGATCTAAGGTTTCTCCAGCCTGTTGAGTTCTGGCTACAAGTACATGCCTGGCATATATCTCTTTTTCTTTTTGGATGAAAGCTCTCTTTAGAATTTTACTAGTTTCTTCAAAATCTGTACATTGAACAATTCCTATACACCAGGCAAAACATGTTTTATAAGAATATCCAAATCCACGCCCTCAATAAGCTCGAGAAAGTTTTAAAGTGTTCAGTACCAATGATTCCATATTTTATCTGCTCTGGGGTCTTACTGGCCAGATCAAAAATTTTACGTTTTAGTACACTGTCCTTGTTGATATCCAAAAAACAAATATTAGTAGTAAATAGAATGTGGTAAGCTATAGTTAGTTAGAAGTTTTCACTTCTATTTCTCTGGTAGTTTAGTCTTCAATACCAGAACTAGTTTACCCAACAGCTGTATCAACTGTTATTTATATGATAGATATGAGCATTCCAGGGATATAGTGTATACAAATATAAAAGCGACCTTCATATATATATATATATATATATATATATATATAGTGTATCGAGGCAGCAGATCATTTTCTGAACATATACTGTTAAATATAAGAGACAATGCATGTCTATTATGTTTAATCATGAGCCATTCTAAACGTCGTATTTTGGCTTTAATTTCTGTTGAAAATAAAGACAAAAATTCTCCAACGTTTGGGCAATTTTTTAAAGTTGATTCGAAGCTTTCGGGTCACATGAGCCATCTTCAGAGAGGTTACAAGGACGTTAACACACAAACATCCATCAGCAGCGACGATTTTATCTTGTGTGGACATAAAACTCCGCTAAGCAACGGCAACAGTAACCAAAAATAGCAGGACACAGTTTGTAAATTTATAATGCGGTTCTATGATATCACACAGCGTGAGAACTCGAAATGATAACAGAACCATATATTTAAATGCAATGTAATGTGTTATGACCAGATTTAAACGTAATATTATTAAGTGTGGGTTGTTTGGATTTAATGTAGATGGCCTCCAATACCTGAAGGTATTATTTTTGCTGTGTGTATGAGTGGGGATTATTGTATTGTTCACTAAAATCTGTCTGATATTACCTACATGCTTATATTTTTCTAAGAAATGTTATTTTTTTTATTTTTTATTTTTTAATCATATGACCCCGAGCAAGGCGGTAACGCCACTGATGTGAAGGTGGCTACGTAAGAGTGAAAAGATTGGAAAAGACAAGGCCGGAAACCACATCCTGAACAGGAAACAAGGGATGAGACTCTTCACCCGTTCAATAGAAGTGGGTGGAGTGTGTGAACCGGGCGATAGTTTAGTCTATCTACTCCAATTGAAAAAAAAAAAAGAAAAAAAAAAGGAAATAAAAGATTGGAAAAGAGAAACTCTGAGATGAGACTTTTTATTTCCGAATTATATTTGTATAGAAATTGTCCAAAGGTTGTCCTAGTGCTTACGAATGTCATCGTTCATGATCAAGGACTATATTACAGTTTAAAAATCGAATACTGCCTTGTAGCAAGAAAAGTGTTACAACATTTAAAAGAAAATAAATAAACGAAAAATTTTTAAATTCAAAGGCATAATAATGTAATCAACATGCACACGTGAAGATATGTGCAGTTCATAGTCTCAGCCATGATACCATTTACTCAGAGAACTTATTTAGCCATCAAATGTCAGTTTACAACGAAAAAAACTCATTTGATATCGATACAAGGAAATCAAAATTTGACTTACATTCATTCATTTTTCTTTCAGTCTACGGTTTCACTTTAACTGGAAACAACTATTGCTTTTTAGTCTTTCGCGCCAACGTTCAAAGAGTCTGAGCTCCAGGACCATGGATTAGTTTTAAAGCTTTCATTACACCCGAGCAACGTCGGGTTATACTGCTAGTATGGTCATAAAATTTGACCAGCTAGTATTTAGGTTAATTTCAAATTATTTTTATTCATTGCCAAAAGAGTTTTTGATTTTTGTTTTGCATTTTTTTATTATCCTTTTTGAAGCTCTGCTTAAAATAGTTGTTGAGTCTAACAACACCAATGGTGCATTTTTTCTTTGTTTTCATTGTCCTTAAGGCAGTGCATAAGTTTCCTTTAGATTGCTATTCTATCCAAAGCCTCGTCATTGCTCACTTATTTGCACCATGGTATCCTCAGCATCCTTCTGTAGAACCACATTTCGGTTGCTTCAAGCTTTTACTTCATCTTTGAGGAAATTTTCCAACATTAGCTGCAATACAAGAAGACAGAGATCATGTAACAGCTTAGCAGTCTTTTGTTTCCAACGAAATTTTCCTAACTCTTAATAGTCTGTTTAACTTTTTAAATGCGTTATTGGTCATCCCAATACGCCTTCTGATCTCAGTTATTGACTGGTGTTGTTTGCGCTTAAGAAAAGGCTACAAGTGGGGCTATGTAGGTCAGATAGAGGTTAACCCTAGACTTGAAGAGATCAAGATTAAAGTGAATGGGAAAACATCTTTCTGGTTGTCTGTTCCACAAACAGCAGTTCTTGGGAAAAAGCTTTCTGAATAGAATTTGCTTCTTACTATAGGAATAACTACGGAACGGGATAAATCCACCCTTGTGTACGAGCCACGATGGGTCATAGTTTAAAAAGTCAGCGCTGGCGGGAGTGAAGAATGTAACTAATCAAAGGCGATTATGACCCTCCAAATTTTCCTATTTCTTGTAGCTCTAAATAAGTTTTATATTTTTGTTATTTCTCCCAAATCCTGTTCTGCTATCCATTTGCTCAAGCCTCTGAAGTATGTCAAACACTTCTTTTCCCTGCCCCTCTTTCTCCCAATACACCCTGTGAGTATCAGATTTTTCAAGTCCTCATTAAGTTTAAAAATAACGTTTTGTTGCTTTTTCGTTGAGAGTCATGTTTTTTTCTGATTTCACGACAAGAAAGTCTGTTCTGTCGTTTTAACATCCTGACGACGAAATTTGAAGTCTGTATTCTCAGTTAAGAGCAGTGATGCCACCCACTGGCAACGTTTTTTGCGGCGTAAATACCAACAGTGCATAACGGCTGGACGATTTCCCCGGAAAGTTGAGATAAAAGTTATTAATAGGCACTTAAAAGATTAGATATCTTCGAATCAGGGAAGCTATTTTTAACACAGTGTCATTGTGCAACAACACACTGTTTTCTAAATTCGACTCTTAACGTGTTTCTATCACCCAAACAGCTCCCCAGAAAACGGTCACATCTCTGGTTTGACTGACCCTCGAAATCCTCCTTGTCTGGTAAGATATGGTCGCTGAATCCCTGGATTAGCGTTTCACTTTCAAAATGAAACTCACATGCGACAATACGAAGTTTGATTAGACCAAGAATAAACATTCTTTGCTATTTTTGATAAGCAACGAAACACATTTATAAAAATGACTTATTCTCTATTTAAATAGGTGTTTATTGCATCTTGTTGTTGTTTGTATTAACAAGACACTAAGTTGACGAGAAAAACAAATGGCACTGCAATTGGATACAACAACAGCAACAACAACAATAATAATGTGGTGACGACAATGGCATTTTTTCTTCTTAATTATATGACATCTGGTCTGTTTGTATCTTATAATAGAAAAACTTGTTACCTCTTGAAATCACTGGTTGAGACCTGAAGGAAAGTCGTAATAAACACAGCAAACGTAATAATAATAATAACAATAATAATAATAATAATAAACTTGTCTATTAACTGATATGGCTTGTCCAGCGGTTTGTAAGATAGCAACCAAGAAATTCGAAAAACTGTCAAAATATAAAGACCTGGAAAATTGAAATAGAAAAAATGTGGAAATTGTAAACAAGAGTCGTGCCAGTGATAGTAGGTGCACTTGGAATGACAAAAAAATAGAACAAAACAATACATTGAAAGAATCCCTCAAAACCCCAGCTTAAGAAATATACAAAAATTGTTTTGTTAAGTACAGCTCACACACTAAGGAGAACTTTGTCTATGTAACGCTAGGGATGATGGGGAAGATAGAAAAAACATGAAATTGAGCCATAACAACACGCCACGACCTGCCTTAGGTCTTCCCGTACACTTGGTTGGTAGTGCGACCATAGCAGAAATCGAAATATGATGAAAAATGGCAACATAACAATAATAATACTAAAAGGAAACTATAAGAAGCTGGTATGAATTTAACTCAGGAGCCGTTAGAGAGATTAGGACTTTGCAATACACACAGACTGAACAATCAAAACCAATCGCCTAAATATCGTGATCAGAGACCTCAAAAACAGAATGTGCTTTCATATTGACATGTCAGTCCCTGCAGATTGTAATGTATCTTTGAAGATCTTCAAAATATTATCAAAATACAAGGATCTTGAAATGGAAATGTCAAAAATGGGGCACCTGAAGCCATCAATAATTCCAGTTGTAGTTGGGGCCCTCGGATTGATTGAAAAACCTCCCGATAATCCAATTGAAGGAATGCAAGGTAGCCCAAGTCTTAAAGAAACAGGAAAAAATTCTGCTCATAAATACAGTTCATACATTGTGAAGAGCTTTATCTATGAATAATAAAAAAAAAAAAATAATAATAATAATAATAGGCAGTGCGACCATAGCAGAAATCGAATTATGATGAAAAATGACAAAATAATAATAATAATAATAATAAGAAGAAGAAGAAGAAGAAGAAGAAGAAGAAGAAGAAGAAGAAGGAGAAACCATTTTTTTATTTTAGGTCTCTGCTATCGGATCCGGAAGGAAAAGTTATATACAACATTTCGAAGGAAATAACAATAATAATTATACTAATAATAATAATAATAATAAAAAGAAGAAGAAGACGAAGAAGAAGAAGAAGAAGAAGAAGAAGAAGAAGAAGAAGAAGAAGAAGAAGAAGAAACCATTCATACATGCGGTTGGAGGGCCAATTGTGAATCATAATTCTCACTGAAACATCTGCTATTTACATATTCAATTAAATAACGACTGCTGTGGTTGGTCAGCTTTCGTTCTGGGGCAACGTCAAAAGGAGCACACAAGGTTTCACAGGGAATAAACGAAAATAATAATAATAATAATCTTCTCTATTATAATTAAGACCGTTGTGTGGGTGTATATATATATATTCCTCCTGTCACGCTCATTGAGAGAGATGCAATATGCGAGACAGGATCGGCTCAGTTCATTAGACAGACAGTAGCGAGTCAGAGTCATCTCATAGCCTTCACTTTACTACCACTTATTAAATTTTACTACCAGTTATGAAAGTTCTCGTCGCGTGTTTGCTTTTTAACAATGGCTTATTATTTTATTTTTTGCAATAATTATGTCGTCGAGTAGTGAAGAATATATATATATATATATATATATATATGTGTGTGTGTGTGTGTGTGTGTGTGTGTGTGAAAAGTGTATGTATATAATTATAAATATCAATATATATATATATATACATATATATATATATATATATATGCAATTTGTTATATATATTATATTGTTTACATAGCGCTCAATATCACAAACACACACCTATCTATATGAATATAAACTCACACCTATCTATATGAATATATATATATATATATATATATATATATATATATATATATATATATATATCATCTCCATTGTAATAAAGAGCAGTGTGTATTTATTTGAGAGTTGCCGACTGGTACATTTATCTGAATTGCTCTTTTCGCTCATGGTTATCTCCCCCTGCTTCGCCATCATTGTGTTCTTATCCCAAGATACTCTAAAGTCTATTCGGACCCATTTATGTCTACTCTTGCGTATAAGTTTGATTAATATTTATATTATTATTGACGTCATTGCTGATGTTATTTAACAGCAAGAAAGATACATTTAAAATGACTAAAAAATTATTCTCTTTTTTTCCACTGACACAGACACCATAGATTGAGAGAATTTTTACCCAACATAAATGCATGATACTAAAGATATTTTTTTTAGTTTTTGGTACCTCACATTAATGTATCCAGTGAGAATTATGTTTTTGTTACACAGTGTTAACAAGACACCCAACAACTTAAGAACCATTCGAAGAAGTCAGTCAGTCATTTAAGTACCATAAGTGATGCACGCTTGGGTAATCATGTCTCGAAAGAGACATGACTGACTGGGCTGAAGATTTTCCCGCAGTAGGTTGCCATTACTTTCCGCGATAGTCTGGTTGTCATTCAAGGCTATAGAAACCAATTTGTTCGCTATTTAATCCATAACTGGATGGAGAAGCGACGGATTCATACCTTTCTCAAGGGTAAATGCGCCTATGTGAATGCAGGAAATTCAACTGGGATTCGAACTCGGCTTTCCGATTTCTTGCTTCTAGCCGATATCCACTGCACCAGAACGTACATCCTAATTCGGAGAAGACTCGTAGAATAATGAATGACCATTTTTTGGAAGGGCGTCTCCAATATTGGTATCAATTCTAATTTTTTCCTAAGCGTTCTTTCAAAACTCTAGACCACTGACATACTCGAAAGCAAAGCAACACTCATTACTAAACAGTCATTTTCCATGGCTTCTTCTAACAAGGTTTTCCGTTTCTTTTGACCGAGCTGAGAAATAAAATGTCGAGTTTGGAATTTTGGTTAGATTTCGCTTACGCAATGCATATTTCTTTGTCGGTGTTGCAGTTGCCATCATCTACTAAGATATTTTCCTGATAGTTAAACGTCTACACCAGCAATTCCCAAACCAGGGGAAATTTCCACCGGGGAGAAATTTGAAGCAACTAGTGGGGAAATAATTACACTACCTACTAAATAAAAAAATATCAGATGCTTTTTCTCATGTTTAAGAGAGAGAGGGAAAGGGAGAGAGAGAGAGAGAGAGAGAGAGAGAGATGGAATGTGACATACGTTGCGCGTTTGCCAAACATAACGCTGATATTGATACACTAGTTCACAAGAAGCAGAATAACCCTTCTCACTAATTTAATTCTGAAGTAGAAGAGCAAACAAAAGTTCTTTTATTTGTTACTAACCGCTCTCTATGGCTATGCTTAGTTGTTACTAACTGCTCCCTATCCACTTTACTATGCATTTATAAGTTTATCAGTATATTTGTACATTTGAAAAATAAATTAATAAATTGTCTCAGTGTATTTTAACTGCTCTTTCTCTCATACACATGAAGGGGGAAATCTGGATGGTTGAACTGGGTGTAGGGGGAAATGACAGAAACAAGTTTGGCAACCACTGGTCTACACCCACTTGATGTTGACATCATCTTCGTGAACACTGCCAAAAAATCCTTAGGAAGCGCTACAAAGGTTATCCATATGTCAGTTAAGTGCCATACGTGAAACACGCTTGGGCGATCATGTCTCGAAAGAGTCATGACTGACTGGGCAGAAGATTATCCCGCAGTAGGTTGCCATTGCTTTCTGCGGTAGACCGGTTGCGAGCCAAGGCTATAGAACCCAGTCTGTCCTGTTATTTAACCCATAACTGGAAGAAAGAGACGGACTAATAACTTTCCCAAGGGTATTTGCGCGTAAGTGAATGCAATGAATTCAACTGGAATTCGAACTCGGCTCCCCTATCTCTCGTTCCGAGCCGATATCCACTGCACCTCAACGCACATCCACTATCAACATGTGCAGAGCCATATTGACCACATCCTGAAAAATCACATTGAATACAATAAGAAAAAACAATAGAAGTACAACAATAACAACAACAACAACAACAACAGCAAAAACAAAAACAACAGCAATAAGAGAAATGAGAGGAGGAGAAGGAGGAGGAGGAGGTGAGAAGAGGAGGAAGAAGAAATTCACGACATCATTAATTGTGGCACATTTTGGAAATCAATATTACTTAAATATATTTTTAAATTGTTAGATTAAATGCATTAATTCTAGGGGTAGGGGAAGTTTATTATTTAATAACGATAGGAAACCGATCCCTCACTTTCAAATTTCTTGGTTGCAATGTGAAAATTCGCTGGACAAGCCATATCAATTAATAGGCAAGTTTTTTCTTTGTGATTTTTAACAATAATGCCCGGCCTATAATCTTATATTGACAGAAACTCCTAAATATTATTATTAACAATTTTTAACATGTGAGAATTTACAAATATTTTTCTATTAATCTTTAAATGTATATTAATTATGGGCTATCAGTTTATTACATATAAACAATAGAAACCAATCCCCCACTTTACGTCCAACAAAATGTTATATTAAAGGCAAGTGCTTTTTATTATTATTATTATTATTATTATTATTATTTGTCATTTTCATCATAATTTGATTTCTGCTATGGTCACACTACCTACCAAGTTTGCGGAAGGATCTAAAGCAGGTTGTGTTGTGCTGTTACGGCTCCATTTCATGTTTTTTCTATCTCCCATAACATCCCTAGCGTTGCATAGACAAAGTTCTCCTTAGTGTGCAGCCTGTACTAGACAATTGTTTTGTATATCTCTTCTGCTGGGGTTTTGAGGGATTCTTTCAATGTGTTGTTTTGTTCCATTTTGTATCATTCCAAGTGCACCTACTATCACTGGCACGATTCTTGTTTTCAATTTCCACATTTTTTCGAATTCAATTTCTAGGTCTTTTTATTTTGATAGTTTTTCAAATTTCTTGGTTGCTATGTGAAAATTCGCTGGACAAGCCATACCAATTAATAGGCAAGTTTTTTTTTAAATTTTTAACAATAATGTCCGGCCAGTTTGCTTCAATTTTCCTGTTTGTGTAAATGGCGTAATCCCATAGAATAGTGACATCTTCTATTTCTGTAACCGGTGCTGGGTGATGTTCATATCAGTGTTTGTTTACATGTGTTCCAAAGTGTCCAATGTAAATATTGCCCAACTCTATCATGACGATTTTTATATTCATTTGGAGCAAGTACAGAATATCCCAGAGATTAGATAAACAAATATTTTGTTAAGTCCTTTTTATTAGTATCAACAAGTTTTTATCGTGTCGTCAAAATTGTCTCGTAAGATTTACGCTTAGTTGATTGATGGATTTGATCGCATCAGTGGGTGTGATTTTTTTAATCATTTCTCCCCAAGCAACGCGTTAACGCCACTGATGTGCAGGGGGTTACACAAGAGAGTTGAAGTTTTAGGCAGGAGAAGAGTGAAGATAAAGACAAACCAGCTACAGGGGGTGAAAGTGAAAGGGAAAGAGAAGGATGTGAACACAGGAGTGAAGACAGTTGCGAAGGTAGAGAGAAAGGAAAAGAACAAGATACACGATGTGATCTAGAAAGGGCTGGAGTTAAGTGGATAAGAGATGGAAATTGACTTTGCATTTAAATTCTTGTAGGTTATAGCCGTAGGGAAAGCAAGTATATGGAAGGGAGTTCCACAAGCGGGAAGTGCGAGAAAAGAAGCTGATGGAATAGAACTGTCGCCTGCATTTGGTTGATCTCACGGTAAAAGTGCGGGAACTTGTTACCAGTTCGGTTGCCGGAGTAAATTCTTGTGGAGGAGGCACCAGTGACCCAAGTACGTCAGAGCAGAAGCCATGAAAACGTTTATAGAAGAGACATTCCGACGATGAGAAAGTGGCTGGAGTCGAGCTGCTAGGTCGGGACCAATAACATTTCAGATTCTCTTTTGGAGCCTGTCGAAAACACAGGGGCGCTTGACAAGATATGACAACAGTATTCGATACACGGTCGGATGGTTGATTTGTATATGTGCAAAATGAATTCATGCGGAAAAAAATTCCTGGCCCGACATAGTAACCCAACCTCCCTAGCAGTGGATTTAGCTATTGATCTAATGTAATTATTCCACTTGAGGTCGGAAGATAGGGTGAGGCCGAGGAGGCGCAGTGTGTTGCTTTCAGGGTGACTTATGGGTGGCAGAAGTTAATTTGCATGAGATTTGATGCAAATTTCTCTTCCGTTGGAGAGTTAGTATCCTTGGGCGACCACTGTTTTTATTTACCAGTGGGCGTCGTCAGTTTTTTGTTTATACCGCTAATAGGTTCGAGTACACAGATGTCACGTATACCCTCTGCTACTGCTGACCTAGAAAAGCCGAACATAGTTGTCCCTCCCGAGTTGGCTGGTATTTCTTGTCTTAGCAATCATTCCGCGGACAAGCGATATCAGATTTGGTCTCCATTTTATAGATGTCACACTACACTAATTCTTTAGCTATTATAGCTATTATGTAACACCTTGTTCAGCTGAATCTATTTTTAAACAGGACACAACTGATTACAGTTTTGTGGTATGAGTTTATAGATGGGATGTGCTGCTGGTTTAATGGATGGCAGTTCGGAATGACAAATTGTAGAGCCGTGTTCGAATTCCAGTTGGGTGTTTTACATTTACAAACGTGAAAATATGGTATGAATACATCTCCTCACTCAATTGTCGGTTAAACAGTAGAACTTGTATCTTGTAAAATTATTGATATTCTGAAAAAAAAATTGTTAAGGCAATTACTGAAACTCACGTAAAAAAGGTGGAATTATTCTTCTAATCCAAAATATGTCTCGGCTTTAAATAACACGTAAAGGGGCTGATAAACCGTAAAAAGGCAATCAATAACATCACCTACTTTATAGTTCAATTAAGTGTCATACGTGATACGCGCTTTGGGCGATCATGTCTCTTTCGAGACATGACTGACTGAGCAGAAGATTATCCCGCAGTAAGTTGCCATTACTTTTTGTGGTAGACTGGTTGCCAGCCAAGGCTATAGAAGCGAATCTGTCTTGTTATTTGATTCATAGCTAGAGGAGGAAGAGATGTATTATATTATTAAGTATTAATTAGTGGGGGATTAGTTTATTACTTCATAGCAATAGAAAATCGTTCCCTCACTTTATGCCCAGTAGAAGTCTTAATCATGTTTCTTACTATCATATTCATTCAGTCAGTTAAGTGCCATACGTGATATACGCTTGGGCGATCATGTCTCGAAAGAGACATGAATGACTGGGCAAAAGATTATCCCGCAGTAGATTGCCATTGCTTTCTGCGGTAAACTTGTTGCTAGCCAAGGATATAAAACCCAATCTGTTCTGTTATTTAACCCATAACTGGGGAGAAGAGACGGTTTGTTACTTTTCTCAAGGGTATTTGTGCGAAGTGAATACTAGGAATTCAAATGGATTTGAATCCCCCGATTTGTCGTTCCGAGTCGATATCCACTGCAGCACAATGCACATTTTTATAGTTTGCCTATAAAGTTTATGGTTGCATCTACGTAAAGAGTCATAAGTGTGCATATTTATAGTTTTTAAAGGGTGAGCCTACTTGAGGCGTATAGAAAATAATGGGAAATTAATTCAAACTCACATTGTTTTATGCTCTATTGCATAGCCGTATGTTAGATTTAGATGAGCTGGGTTACTGCTTGTTTTAAATAAACTTCTTTGTTACATTTCACTCTCTTTTTCTTCTTTCCTTCTTTCTCGTGAGGTTTATGTATTTAAATAACACGCTCATAAAAATCGGCAAGGACATATTTCCACCGAAAAATAAAATCAGTAATTGTACCCATACCAAAAACAGTTCAGACCAGTTTATCGCATCTGATAGATTAAAACCATCTCAAGTGAATAACATTTTTAAAGAAACCAGAGGATTGGTAGGGGTGCAACATTTATCTGGCTGGTGTTATCGCAACGCTTGAGAGTCATTACACAACCTTGTTATCTAATCAACCTTGTTTAGTCATAATGTCCCATGTATAATGGTAATGGAAATATTAACTTATTCCTTATTAACCCTGGAAAACTAAGCATCAATTAAAGTTACACCGCTACTAAAACATCAAAAAAATATTAAATATGAATCTTTATTTGAAATATTTTACATGCAGGCACATCAAAATTTGTACTTTGAGTTAATATTAATAGGAACTGAAAAACATTATTTATCTAAGAAAATCAGTTACTGAAAGTTTAATTAAATTGTAAATAAAATGGCGTCATTTGCTCTGGGTACTATATACCCATGGTTAGTGTTGTCGGGTTAAGAAATACACGGCTTTCACTGAATGAACAGCAAATTGTTACTTTTAGCTGAAATTTATAATTTCTTACACTTAAGAGAATTTTTCAGGAAAAATCCAGTAACTGTTATCATTCTTTCATGTCTTCATGGGAGTTTCCTTCTGAACCTTTTGTTTGAAGTATTCCGGAACGCTTATATCTTGATTTCTTTTCCAGTTTTATCCATTTTAGTTGTTGCGAAACAGTTCTTTGTTGGCGATTATGTAGCGCCAGCGCCCAGGTAAGAGTTGTATACATTTGACAGTTTAGATATTTCAGAACGTGTTTGGCGTCATGCAAGACATCCATATGAAAGGTTCGATATGAAGAGGCTATTTAAGAACATTACTCTTACATTCTGGTTGATGTGTAACATGTTTCGGTCTTTAAAAGGACTTCAACAGACTCAGAGTACTAAACGTGTTTCATAGAATGTTTTTCCAATTTATCATGCTCCTGTGGCGTTAAATAGAAATGGTTATATCATATTTACATACAGATAACCATATATATATATATATATATATATATATATGGTTATATATAAGTTAGTGAGATAGTAGATGACTATTGACTTGACATTTGAATTCTCGGAGATTGTAGCTGTCGGGGAAGCTTGTAAACGGAAGGGAACTCCACAGGCGGGAAGTGCGAGAAAAGAAGCTGTTGGAGTAGAATTTGCTTTGCAATTTATTGGTTTCACAGTAAAAGGGTGGGACCTAGTTGCTAATCTTGTGGCACGAGTAAATTCATGTATAGGGGGCACCAGTGAGCTAAGTTTATCGGAGCAGAAGACATGAAAGTATTTGTAGAAGAGACACAGAGAAATCACATTGCGCCGGTGAGAAAGTGACTGAATCCAAGCTGCCAGGTCGGGATCGATCATATTACAGATTCTCCGTTGGATTTTGTCAAGGACCCGTAGGTGGATAGCAGGAGCACCCGACCAAATATGACAGCAGTATTCAATGCTGTGCGTGGAATATTTTGGATGGTAAAGTGTATAATAGTGTATGTATATGTATTTATAGAAAACCTCGTCTGTTTAGGTGTATATTAGACGGTAATATTAGTTAGCATATGTGTATATTGTGTATGCGTATTAATACACGAGTCACGTATATTAAAGCAATGGAAAAGTTATTAAATATATATGTGAGGAATATTTTGGGTGGCATTAATACATATTTGACCAAATACACGTGACTCAATAAATCCCGGACCTGACATATAGATGACGCTACGAATAAAAAAAAGTCCATATGGTTTTTATGAAGTCCTAACCTTCAAATGGCACGTGACAAGGTTTGAACCCTATTGGATTATTAGTTTACAAATTACAGTTATTTAAGTGAAGCTACTGTTGCAAATTTTCAAAACAATGGAAAAATCCGAATTTCGTGTGTTAAGATATTTCTTTCATTTTTTCACTCGGTCTTTGAAGAAGCTTTAACAAAAATGAAATAGGTTAGATTGAAATACGCTTCCTATTTGTTTTTGTTTATTCTGTCATCTTGTCGGAATCCGATATACGTAAACATTGCTTTCTGATGGGAAAAATACTGTTCAAGCAAAGAAATGGCTTCATAAGTATTATTCGGACCCTGCTCCGACGGAAACAACGGTTAAAAGGTAATATGCTGATTTTAAACAAGGTCGTATAGGCACAAATGATGCTGAACGTTCAGGTCGCTCAAAATCAGCAGTTGCCCCAGAAAACACCAAAAACACCCAAAAACTCATTTTGACCGATCGTAAATTAAAGTTACGTGATATAGAAAAGGAGTTGAACATATCAGAATGCAGTGTATTCACTATTTTGCATGGACATTTGTCAATGAGAAAGCTGTGTTCAGTGTCGGTGCCGCGTTTGCTCAGAGGAGATAAAAAACAACGCGATTCAGAGCGTTGTTTGCAACTGTTTTAACGCAACAACGTTAAATATGTGGCAATGAATGAAACATGGATCCACCGTTTCACTCCGGAGTCAAGTCGGCAGTGCTAAAGAGACCAAAGACGCAAGCATCAGCAGGTAAGGTTTTGGCCTCCGTATTTTGGGATGCGCAAGGTATTCTGTTCATCGATTACCTTCAGAAAGGAAGAACCATCAACAGCAAATATATAGCTTTATCGGTGCGTTTAAAGCAATAAATCGCCAAAAAAACGGCCACAAATGAAGAAGAAAAAGTGATCTTTCATCGAGGCGACGCACCGTGTCACAAGTCGATCGCCACGATGGGAAAACGACATGAATTGCACTACAAATTGCTTCCGCATCCACCCTATTTTCCAGATCTGGCCCCCAGCGACTACTGGCTGTCTGCAAACCTCAAAAGAAAGCTTCAAGGAAAGAGATTTGGCTCCAATAAAGAAATGATATTGGAAACTGAAGCGTATTTTGATGACAAAGACAAATCGTTCTACAAAAAAGGCATCAAATTGTTAGAGATACGTTTGAATCAAGTGGATCACTATAGAAGGAGACTATGTCAATGAATAAAGTCGAATTTTGGCTAAAAGTTGATGTCATATTAGTTAAGCCGAGGATTTATTGAATGATGTATTAAGAATTAACTCCAAATCGCCACAGTTACTGAGATATTTCTTTCATTTTTTCACTCGGTCTTTGAAGAAGCTTTAACAAAAATGAAATAGGTTAGATTGAAATACGCTTCCTATTTGTTTTTGTTTATTCTGTCATCTTGTCGGAATCCGATATACGTAAACAAGTCATATATATATTCGTATGTGTGCGTGATTTTATTTCTCATTGCGAAATGACAATGGCGTGTTCGAAAATTTTAATGTTTTTTCTTGTTATGCTTCTATTTGGTCAAAAGGCCCATTAATATAAAATAGATTTTCTTTTTCTTCTTTTTTATATCTGTCACTAGACTACTATACACACACACACACATACACTCACACAGACACACACACACACATTATATATTCTACTAGACAGACACACAGAGACACATAAATTTCTCCTACTAGACAAACAGACACACAATTACGAATAGACATTATCATCTGATTCCCAATAGAACTTTTACCAACTTAGCAATATTTATGCATGACTGACCTATGAAAATCAAGCAACACTAAAAAAAACACTTTTTAGCTTTTTATGGAGTATCTGATGAAGTTTTAATACAGATGAAACATGTTAGATAAATATTTCCTATTTGTTTTTTAATTTTATCCTATATATATATATATATATATATATAAGTATAGTTTTAAAGTGTGCTATATTTATTGGATAAAGCGCTCAATATCAGAGATAGAACGTATGTAAATATAAAAGAGTGAACATTGAAGTCAACACTCAGGAGCGACAGACTGTTTCAAGCTTAGCGCAATCATCAGGCCACATCTATATATATATATATAGCTTTTGGTCAAATTTAATTCAACCAATACACAGTTGTATTAAAAAGTGTTCAATACTGTTCTATTGAAGAGCTTTTGAATAGTTTTCATTCGTTTCTACCATGAGTGGTGTCTTCAAGAGATTTTGAATAACTGATTTTACCGTTTTCTTTTTTTCTTAAGAACGCTCACGTAACGGTGTTTTTTTTTAACGCTAACGTGGCAGGAAATTTTTGAACGCGCTATTTTTAAATTTAAGGATTCGAACCTGCGGCCCTTACCCACGTATAGAAAGCTACCAATTGATCTGGCGCGTCCGTCAGTTAAGTGCCATAGGTGATACACGCTTGGGCAATCATGTCTCTTTCGAGACATGACTAACTGGGCAGAAGATTATCCCGCAGTAGATTACCATTGCTTTCTGCGGTAGACTGGTTGCCAGCCAAGGCTATAAAACCCAATCTGTTTTATTATTTAAACCATAACTGGAGGGAAGAGACGGATTATTACTTTTCCCAATGGTATTCGTGCGTAAGTGAATGCGAGGAATTCATTGGAACTCGGATCCCTGATTTGTCATTCTGAGTCGATATCCACTTCACCATAAAAAATGATGCCAAAATATTTAAGAGTATTATTAGTTGTTTCCTCACAAGTTATCCCCCTGTGTGTCACAGGAGGATATATATACACAACCGGCCATAATTATTAGTCTTTTTTTTTTTAAATAATTGGTGTATTTTATAATATTTTTAAGTAGATAATTCTAAACGAAAATATAAATTTATTATTATCATTTTCAAAATTTGAAAAGGCAAGTAAGCAAAGATTAACTCGTCCGAATCACTCAAAATTGTCTTCATTCTTCCATTGATGAAATTACATTATTGGTAATTATAAAATATTTATAAATTCATTTGATGCACATGTGCAGTATTAACAGAAGAACCATTCTATCTTCATTTACAATTATTCACTTGGCAAGAAATACTAAAAATAGTATGAAATACATCATTTATTTAAACACTGATAATTATGGCCGCTAGTATATATATATATATAGTCATTCGCAGACAGAATATACATTGCATTTGACTACATGGTTTTGTTGTCATTTCGCGCTATCCCGCGGTGTGACGTCATAAAACCGCATCGCAAACTTAAGAACTGCGTTTATTATTGTTGGTAACTATTGCCGTAGCCAAGCGGAGTTTTATGTCAACACAAAATAAAATCGTCGGTGATGGTGGATGTTATAATATTTCAGTTTAAACAACCTCTCTGAAGATGGCTCATGTGAGCCGAAAGCTTAGAAGCAAATCAATAAATAATTATCCAAATGTTGGACATTTAGAACGGCTCATGATTAAACATAACAGACATTCATTGTCTCTTATGTTTAATATCATATGTTTAGAAAAACAATATATATAATTCCAAGTGAAGAGGACACAAGGATTTTTATTTTTATTTTGAGTGCTCTGGCATTTATTTTATTATAAATAGTGCTCAATATAATGAGTATTATCGAGCTTAATATAATATAATATAATATAATTATATGGTTATTAACCATATAATTATATAATTATATGGTTATTAACCATATAATTATATATATATATATATATACTAGCAGTATAGCCCGGCGTTGCTCGGGTGTCAAGTAAGCTTTAAAACTAATCCATAGTCCTGGAGCTCAGACTCTTTGGACGTTGGCATGAAAGACTAAAAAGCAATAGTTGTTTCCAATTAAAGCGAAACCGTAGACTGAAAGAAAAATGAATGGATGTTAGTCAAATTTTGATTTCCTGGTATCGATATCAAATAAGTTTTTTTCGCCGTAAACGGAATTTTGAAAGCTAAATAAGTCCTCTGAGTAAATGGTATCATGACTGAGACTAAGAACTACAATTATACCTACTTATAGCCAAACCCGAAGCAAAAACTAAAATAAAAGGGCTGAAAAAAATACAGACATAAAGGCAGATAAACAGACACACACAACAAAACATCTTGCCTTCTCTATATATATATGTTATCGATTTTCTGCACTATTGTAAGAACTGCAACCTTGAAACTTCTGAATATCGTTTCTCATGTCTTTGTCTATGAGTGTATCAAATTTGATTAAAATCAGACCACTCATTCTATAATCCGATTTTTTTTATTATCGATTTTTGATATTTATCAGGGGTACCTCGACACAAAATCTAGCTAAGAAAACTCGCAGACGCTTATAGTACAACTGTGTAAATTTTCAAGAAAATCGGTTCAGCCGTTTCGGAGTCTATAGGTATCGGACACACACACAGACACACACACACTCACATATACACACACACAAAGTTCCATTTATAAATAAGTTTATATATATATATATATATATATATATATATATGCAAGTTCTTTATTATAATAGAGAGGATGAGGTTTCAGAAAAGTGTATATTGTTTTACGAAAGATTTCTTTTGATCAAGAGAAAAACAACTGTAAATGGTGCTAATCAGCCATTTTACTAATAAAAACTCTTCTTCCAGTAAATTTTAAGTTAATCTTTGAAATTGTGCAAAGTATTTTGCCTATTCACAGCCAGACTTGAGAAACCTGTTTGCCAAAACACATAAGAAATATATATTTTTACTCCTTTTAGAGAAAGATTTTAGAAATTTCAACAGAAAACTGTATTAACTTCTCGGTCAATAAATGCAAAATAGTTCCTAATATGGAAACGGTTAATATTAGCATTAAAGATGAGAAGATACTACACTTTGATCCTAGTCAAATGGAGTAAAGAAAAATGTCAAACTATTCAGGTTGGATGCTTTCTTAATGGATGTCCAATGTTTTCTTATAGAGTAATGGCTAATATTACTATTAGAGATAGGAAGATACTACACTTTGATCCTAGTCAAATGCCAAAGGAGTGAAAAAAAATTCAGATCTAGTCACACTGGCTACTCATTTAATGAATGCCAAATGTTTTCCTCTAGGGAAACGGCTATTATTACCTTTTCTATTACGTACACAATAAAATCCTTTAGAAAGTTATAAATCCATCACGTACCCTAACTATAGATTAAAGAGTAAGAATTGTATCTATAAAATAATTGTTATTCTCAAAAGATTGTTAATGTAATTTTTGCTAACAAAAAAAAACGAATTATTCTTACAAACCAAAACAATACCCTTTAAATTTAAAAAACCCACAAGGGGTTGATAAACCGTGAAAATTAGCGACTGGAATAATTGCTTATATAAATGAGGATTGAAACTGTTAAGATGCGCTCACGTTTACGATGGATAAAAAATCATGATCTGTACCCCCTGACGTTTTCGCATTGCCGGTTACCATGAACAAACGGCTGCATGATACTCATTTGGGCCAATGATTTAGGGATAGACTAAAAGAGGGCGATGTCGTTCTGTTTATATCCGCTTATCTCACCCCTAACAAGGTCGAGTTATACCAGCATCTGTGAGATAAAAAAGGCGTTTCCCATAATCTCTTTCTCTGTCCAAGTTCCAACTGACACAAAACAGGGCCTCTGTTAAGGCTCCTGGTGGTCATTTAGTGTCCAAATATTGTTAGTTCTCTGCTTTGACAAAAGATTACTAATTATACCAATGGCTGTCATAATGCACCAAACCTATAGATCAGCATTTCTCAATCATTTTAATCTTGTGTCATCCTTGAAATATTTTCATATCTGAGAAAAATTATTATATATCATTATTAATATTTATCTTTCTTATATATGTTATTGTATTTCACATGGTAAACATAATATATGGACAGACATCCTGCACTAACAGTATCCCAGCGATACTCGGGTGTAATGAAAGCTTTTAAATTAATCCATGGTCCTGGAGCTCAGACTCTTTAGACGTTGGCACGAAAGACTAAAAAGCAATAGTTGTTTCCAGGCATACAATTATACCTACTTAGAGCCAAACCCGAAGCAAAAACTAAAATAATAGGGCTGAAAAAAATATAGATATACAGGCGGATAAACAGACAGACACACAAGCATCTTGCCTTCTATATACATTATCGATTTTCTGCACTATTGTAAGAACTGCAACCTTGAAACTTCTGAATATCGTTTCTCATGTCTTTGTCTATGAGTGTATCAAATTTGATTAAAATCGGACCACTTCTTCTATAACCCGATTTTTTCGATTATCGATTTTTGATATTTATCGGGGGTGCCTGGATACAAAACCTAGATAAGAACAGACGCTTATAGTACAACTGTGTAAGTTTTCAGCCGTGTCGGAGTCTATAGGTAACGGACACATACAGACAGACACGCACACATACACACACACACACACACACAGACAAAGTTCCATTTATAAATAAGCTTAGATTCGAGTGAGTCACTCAAGGGTAAACTGATCTGCGATTTACAGGTTCTCTCCACTAACTAGTGAAGGCGGTTTGACTGACACTATGTAGATATCCCAATGATTATTATTATTCTAAATTATGTCGGTGGTTGAGGCCTTTATTATAATAACCAAATATTTTTCATTTTTAATTGCCATACGTGTCTTGTAAAATCACGAATACAAAATTATAGAAAAATTACACAAATTTGCATTAGCGTATTCTTTCGTGTTTTTTTGCAAAACCCCTAGAGACCCTTTTTTTTTAATCATTTCACCCCAAGCAAGACGGTACCGCTACTGGTGTGCAGGGGGCGACATAAGAGAGTTAAAGTTTCAAAACGAACCGGCTACAGAGAGTGAAAGATAAAGGGCAAGAGAAGGATGTGAACACAGGAATGAAGAGAGTTGCGGTGGTAGAGAGAAAGAAAAAGAAAAAGACATACGGGGTGATGTGGAAAGGGCTGGAGTTAATTGGATAAGAGATGGGAATTGACTTTGCATTTAAATTTTTGATAAGAGATGGGAATTAACTTTGCATTTAAATTCCTGGAGGTTATAGCCGTCAGGAAAGCAAGGATATGGAAGGGAGTTCCACAGGCGGGAAGTGCGAGAAAAGAAGCTGATCAACCAAATGCTAGCATTTGGTTGCTCTAACTGTAAAAGGGTGGGACCTTGTTGCCAGTCTGGTTGCCGGAGTAAATTATTGTAGAGGAGGCACCAGTGACCTAAGTTCTTCGGAGCAGAAGTCATGAAAATATTTGTAGAAGAGACAGATGGAAGCCACATCCCGTGAGAAAGTGGCTGGAGTCGAGCTGCCAGGTCGGGACCAATCATATTACATATTACTATTTTGGAGCCTGTCGAGAACACTGAGACGAACATCAGGGGTCCCTGACCTGATATGACAACAGTATTCCATGCAGGAAATCTCAAGCTTCCGCGGGTGAAGGACACCGAATAAGAACACTGCATAAAAATCCCCCACTTACGATTCTCTTTCTTTATGTGCCGTGTCCCTTCAGGACGTAGTCGATCATGGAATTGAACTTGGTTCTCTCACTCTTAACATTTTTCTTTTGGTATTTCTCCTAAACCTATTTGCTCAAGCCTATTTTGTGCTGCTTTCCCCTGTCTCTCTTTCCCTCTATCCGTCCTATGAGTATTAGATTCTTCATGCCTTCTTTCTTCATCATGTGTCCCAGTAACCTCAGCTGTCCCTTCCTTATGTTACGGATGAGTTTTCTTCTGGTTTGCATCCTCTCCAACACCTCTTCATTTCTCACGTGCTCAGTCCATAGTATCCTCGGTATCCTTCTGTAGAACTACATTTCTGCTGCCTCAAACATCTCCTTCATCCTTGATGAGATCGTCCAACATTCACTTCCATACACTCAGCAGTCCAGCACTCCTTTCATTGTTTGCCATGAGATTTTTCTGACTCTTAGAAATCTGGTTAGCTTTTCAAATTCGTCCTTGGCCGTGCCAATGTGTCTTAATGGCGCACTTTCCATCGTCTGTCAGAACACTTCCCAGATATTTAATCTCCTTTACTTGCTTCATTTAAGTTTCTCCGGCCTGTAGTGGGTTTTTACGGTTTTCTTTTTGGTGATAATTCCGTCTTCTTGAAGTTTATGCTCAGTCCTTTCTTCTCACTTTCTCTTGCTACCTTCTGTGGGAGGTCCTGCATTCTCCTTTCCGTGTCTACTATCAGCACTGTGTCATCTGCATATCTTATATTGTTGAAATTGTGGCCGCCATTGACAAAGATTTTATTTCTCTTAGAATTGTTCCGCTGTATATGTTGAATAGATCCGGTGACAAAACACATCCTTGTCTTACGCCCCTTTCTATTTTTGTATATCTGCTGTATTCATTTCCTATTCGTACGCAAGAGGTTTGCTCCCAATGTAAGTTCGTGACTATCGTAATGTTCCAAAAATATCGAGGTTGACGGTCATCTCTATTACGTCTTTGTGACATCCTTTTTCAAACGCCTTTGTGTGGGTCTATAAAGCACAGATAAATATCTTTCTGCATTTCGGTTGTATTGTTTGTTTTTGATAGCATTCTGAGCATGAATATCCCATTTCACGTTCTAGTATTCATTCCGAATTAAGAAAACAGCCTTCGAACAATCAGTCAGTTAAGTGCCATACGTGATACACCCTTTGGGTGTAGATAGACTGACTGGGCAGAAGATTATCCCTCAGTAGGTTGTCATTACTTTCTGTGGTAGATAGGTTGCCAGCCAAGGCTATAGAACCCAATCTGTCATGTTATTTAATTCATAGCTGGAGGGAGAAGAGATAGATTATATTACATAATTATGTTCGGTATAATTAGTAGAGGATCAGTTTATTACTTCATAACAAAATAAAACCGACCCCCTCTTTATGCCAAGTAGACGTTTTAATTATATTTACAACTATTATATTCAGTGAGTCAGTTAATTGCCATACGTGATACACGCTTTAGGTGATCATGTCTCTTTCGAGACATGACTGACTGGGCAGAAGATTATCCCGCAGTAGGTTGCCATTGCTTTCTGTGGTAGACTGGTTGCCAGCCAAGGCTATAGAACCCAATCTGTCCTATTATTTGACTCATGGCTTGAGGGGGAGATCAATTTATTATTTCATAACAATTAAAAAACTGATCCCCCATTTTATGACCAGCAGAAGCCTAAATCATGATTCCAACTATTCAGATCAGTCAATTAAGTGCCATACATGATACACGCTTTGGGCGATCATGTTTCAAAAGAGACATGACTGACTGGGCAGTAGGTTGCCCTTTCTTTCTTCAGTAGACTGGTTGCCAGCCAAGACTACAGAATCCAGTCTGTCATGTTATTTAACTCATAACTGGAGGGAAGAGACGGATTAATACCATTCCCAAGGGTATTTGTGAGTAAGTGAATGCTATGAATTCAACGGGAATTCGAACTCGGCTTCTTGATTTGTCGTTCCAAGTCGATATCCAATGTATCACGGCACACACACACACCCTTCGAACAATACTCATTTTTTGTTTTCTATATGCCGTTTTACTTCAGGACGTGGGTGATCATTGCACTCCACGACACGACCTCATATCAACTGAAGATAACTTATGTCCCGCCATCCCATCACAAGACTTGGCACCTCGACGTGGTGGAATGGTTAGAAAACTTGTTTTACTAGAGCTCGTTACAATTGAATAGAGAGTTCAATTCTCACTTAGTGGCAAGATTGTTTTTTTTTTCTTGTGCGAAGGTTAAATATTTGTTTTTCGGATGCGAAAATTGTTTTTTTGGTGGGAGATGCAAAGGTTATATATATATATATTATTTTTTTTTAGGTACGAATGTTAAATATTACCGAATAATGTATAAAGCAATAGTTCGAGGATAAATAGCAGGGAAGTTTTAGATAAAATGGTGACAAAAAGACAATGGAAATTTCCAGAGTACATAATGAAGAAAGAAGGTTTAGAAAAGTTAATTCACACAAGACAGATGCAGGGAACAGAAACAGAGGGCAACAACTCGTAACCTACGTAAGGGTTTTGAATAAATCGTTAGTGGAACAGAATTTCAGAATAATAACAAAAAGTTAAAATTTATAAAGGTTTACAAAGAACAAGAAATTGTGGAGAGCCATGATCGCCAACATTCGGAAGAAGAAGAAAAGATGAGATAAAACCAGTAATACAAATAATAGTAAAATTAACGATATTTTAAAAAATATTTCTTTCTAATCATTTTACCTCATGCAAAGCGATTAAGAGGTAATGAGTTTCTGAGTCATGAGTTAATACAAAGAAAACACTGTTAAATATAGACAACAATAACAGAATTGAATTTAAAACGAGAGAAGATAACGATTGACATGTCATTAAAATCTTTGAAAATAAAATTTGCCCGGGAAGCAATAAGCCGCAAAAGATATCTACAAGCGATACTTACGAAAGAAGAAACTATTGGAATAAAACTTACGGTTACATCTTGCCATTTCAACTGTAAAATGTTGAGTCCAAACAGTCATTCTAGTACTTAAATACTTAAATGCCACGGACCACAGGGGAAAATTAATAAAAACAATTACCATGAAAGCGTTTATAAAAATGGCAGATGGAAGCTACGTTACGGTAGAGGAAAGCGTTAGAACCGAGATATCAGGTCAGAGCTGATAACATTGCAGATTCATATTTAGATTCCATCGAAGATCTTTAAACATATCCTAGAATCATCAGATAAGATATTGTAGAAATATTCAAAGCATGGACGAATGGTAGGCCTATAAATATGTATAATAAATGCTGGTAAGAAAAATGCCTACCGCGATACAGTGAACCAAATTTCCTCGTAATTAATTCGATAAAAGCAATTTATTCTCGGTTACGAAGTAAACTCAACGGCGTTAGATTTTTTTCTTCGAAACTGGTCATTGCATTAAACAAAATAAATGATTGTTAGTTCCATTGAACCGTAGAAACTATTACTGCTTCATTACATTTGGCAGCAGACTCTCCTTTGCAAGAGAACAATCATTTTAATGCACCTTAATAATAAAATTTATAATAATAATTCTATTTTATATTAGTAAAGACAATTGTTTAAAATATTTGTTTTTTTTTTTAGTGTTACTTTATTTGAAACAATATCAAGCAAAACTCAGTAAATGCAATTCCATTATTCTCATCTTATAAATGAAACAGTTCCGCCATATTTTATGTCGTATGAAATAACTGAAGTTAAAATGCGTCCCCGTCAGTGTAGTTTTAAAAGCCAAAAAACATGAAAAAATAAAAAGCAAATATGTGAACAGGTTCAATGGAAGAAAGAGAAAGCAAAAAGAAGGAAGATTAGCGTACTGAGTAGAATTCGAGTGTTTGAGTAAATTTTATTGATTATTATTATATATTAATTATGTTTGTAATTCAGTATGTTTGAGAGTGAAAGATAAAAAGATAAAGAAAGAGTAAAAAGAAACGAAGAAGGAAAAAGAAAGAAAGAGTGAGAAGATTAACTGAAGCGAAAAAAACACAAAGAGAAGAGTGAAAAAGAATCAAAGAAAGTAAGAAAGAATGAATAACTGAATGAAAAAAGAAAGCGAAAAGTTAAAACAGAAGAAAAGAAAGAAAGAAAGAAAGAAAGAAAGAAAGACGGAAATAATTGAAAAATGAAGGAGAGAAAGAAAGAAAAAAGAAGGAAGAAAGAAAGAAGTTTGAAAGAATGAGTGAAATTAAAAAAGAAAGAAAAGGCAAAGATAAAGAAAGAATGTGCAAGAATAAAATGAATTAAAAAGATAGAAAAAAAGAAAAGTGTAAAAGAAACAAAGAAAGAAAAATAAAAACATGAAGAAAAAAGTTTGAAAGAATGAAATTAAAATAGAAAGAAAGAAAGAAAGAAAGAAAGAAAGAAATAATTGAAAAATGAGGGAACGAAAGAAAGCTAAAAGAGAGAAATGAAGCACAGAAAGAAAGAAAGAAAGAAAGAAAGACAAAAATAAAGAAAGAAAGAAAGAAAGAAAGAAAGAAGGAAGAAAGAAAGAAAGAAAAAAGAGTGAAAAAAGCAAAGAAAAAAGAAAAACATGAAGAAAGAAAGAAAGAAGCTTGAAAGAATAAGTGAAATTAAAAAAGAAAGAAAAGGAACATGTAGAAAGAAAGAAAGAAAGAAAGAAGAAAAACTTGACAGTGAATAGCAAATGAAATTCAGAATGGATTGGATTAAGAGAAAGAAAACAGAAAGGCATGAAATCAGTAAACCTTCAATTCAAATTGCGCCTCAGAAATGCTGTCCACATACTTTGAAAAGTCAATCAGTAATAAAAAAAATCTAATAATGGCTTCTCTCGGGTAGATTTTTTGTTTCAGATTCAGTTAAGTGCCCCATTGTACTTTCTGAGCAAATATATTTTCTTACATCGGAAGTTTATAAAGTTGTTGAAAATAGTTTTTAAATCTCCATTGATTCGGTCATTATGATGCTTTGCATTTTCATTTAATACAGAAATCGGACGCGAGACTGTAAATGCTTGAAGTTCCAGCCAATATGTTTATCTCTATTGTGTAATGGAACCAAATACAGATTTATTCAGATTTCCATGGAATATCCACGGACCCGTTATTCTTATTCAGTTCTTGAGATTTGCTTTTTAAGGAGCGACCGGCATGTCGAAAGAAACGGTCGACGTGTCGAAAGAAGCGACCGGTGTGTCGATAGAAACGGCAGGCCTGTCGATAGAAACGGCAGGCCTGTCGATAGAAACAGGCGGTATGATACCTATTGAGCGACCGACTTTTCGGCCAACTCTCATCAAAGAAGATAGTCGATAAATTTTAAAACGTAACACTATAAACAAATTTTTTTATCAATTCACCCCAAGCAAGACAACAATCTTTACTGGGAGTGAAAGAATGCGAGAAGACTTTAGAAGACATAGAAAATCCAATTCTAAACAGAAAACGATGGATAGATCTCTACTCCCAGGAGTGGACCAATATTTTTGGGACCCTGAAGCTTGAACATATATGGGGACCCCTATGCAACCAAGAATCGAACTGCTAAGATGTAGACCCTGAATAGTTTTTGCCGAGCTAAACCAACAGTGGTTCAGGGTACCAAAAAATTTTAAAATGTGACCAATTCCAGAGGAACTTTGAGGCCATATGTAATGAATATTATAACACCGTATCAAGCCAATATTAGGTAGTTCAACCCATGGCTTATCACTGTATCACTAAAATGAACTTATTTTAATAAAACACTTAAAAAACTTTGCTTAAAGTAGTTCTTTCAGGGATCCCTCTGGGATTCAATAGTTAAGTACCATACGTGATACATACTCTGGTGACCATGTTTCTTTCGATCAATGACTGACTAGGCAGCAGATTTTCCTGCGGTATGTTTCATTTCTTTCTGGTAGACTGGTTACTAACCAAGGCTACAGAACCCAGTTGCGCGTAAATGATGCAACGAATTCAATTGGTGTTCGATCTCGGTACTCCGATTTCTCATCCCGAGCCGATTCTCACTGCATCACTATGTACATACTCTGGGATTCTTCTTTCTTGTATGTGCCGTGTCATTTCAGGACGTAGGTGATCATGGCCCTCTACATGTTTCTGTCCCTTGTGGCTCTTAACATTCCTTCTCCTGTTATCCCAATCAAACCCCCACTACGTTATCGATCTGCTCAGATCTATCAAGCCTGTCACTTGTTACTTTCCTTTGTCTCTCCTTTCATCTATCCGTCTTGTGAGGATCAAATTCCCCAAACCCTTTTCTTCATTACATGTCCCAGAAAAGTGGCCCTAAAACTGAAGCTTTGTTATTTTCATAATAGGTCCACCTCTGAATACTTCTAGTCGAAAGTCCGGGAGGGATGGGAGCCAGGTGAAAGGCTAACCTATTTACTGCTATTCCATTTATTATTAAAGCAAAGCAGTTAAGATATACTTTATGAATCATCTTATAGTAAAAAGAAAAGACGTGAGGCAGATATTAGGTCAGCTTAGGTTAGGCTGGATAATTCAAAGAATAAAGACAATCCTGTTTACACAGAAATGGTTGACGTTTAAATATTAAAAGAGATTCTAAATTCTAAAATGAACTGTCGAACATGCTAATGTTAATATATTAAGTCTGTGAAACGATAAAACGTTGGCCCAAACCGGATTTTCTGTAAGGCAGTGGCTAAGCGATGGAGCTGAAAAAATCTGTGATCGTGTCAATGTTGTTGCATGACGTGATTCTAAATTCCTGGTCTAAATTAGGGAATGTGACTTGAACATACATTCCAGTCTTTGGGAGGTGCGTCCAACTTAACCAAATTCTCACTGGAACGTAAACGAGTATTCTACAGAATGTTATTTCCTATTAATTCTATACTGAGAAAAGTATGTTGCCTTTGGAAACACTTCGAAGTTCGCTAAGTTTTCACTTTTCGAGTATACAAATCTACCATCCGCCCGTGTATTGAATATTGCTGCCATATCTGGTCGGGTGCCCCTGCTGCTCTCCTTGGGCTTCTTGACAAAATACAAAGGAGGATCTGTAACGTGGTTGATACTGACTTGGCAGACCGGCTGCAGCCGCTCTCACACCGGCGTGATGAGCTTCCCTGTGCCTCTTCTACAAGGACTTTCGTGGCTTCTGCTTCGATGAGCTTAGATCACTGGTGCCGCCTAAGCACGAATTTACACGAGATACTAGATTAGCAACTAGGTCCCACCCTTTTACAGTTAAACAAATAAGATGTAACCGTAAATTCTACTCCAACAGCTTTTTTTCTCGCGCTTCCCGCCTGTGGAACTCCCTTCCACAAGTCTGCTTTCCCGACAGTTACAATCTCCAGGTGTTTAAATGTAGGGTCAATAGACACCTCCTATCACACTAACTCCCAACTACTCTCACAACACTCTCATCTACCCAACCCTCATTCTCGGTATCCTCACCCGCCTATCACCCACCCTCTGTTATTTCCTATATTTAATCAGCCTTTCTCCACTCTACGTAGCCCCCTGCACAGTAGTGGCAGTGACATGCCTTGCTCGGGGTGAAACGCTTATGAAAAAAAAAAAAAAAAAAAAAATTTGCAAGTTTTTATCAGTTGCCCCCGATGACGAATCTCATTACCCACTGAATTCATATGGGCATCCTATTTATTGCAGCCGTAACCCCCTATAGCATGAAGAAATTTTTTTTCGATCTGTGGGACGTGTGAGATATGGCTTATCATAAACGCTAATGGGTCATTAAAGTCAGATTGAAAAAAGGTCCGTCCTGAAGTTCCTCTGATTTCATTCAACTTTTCACCATTTGCCCGTATTCATCTGAATCGATCTTGAAAATCTAAGCCATAATATCTTATGTCTAACAGATTTTTAAAGTATGGAGATATTAAAAATTTGAAAACATTGAATTCTCTTCTTTTTTTTTTTTTTTTTTGTAAACCTCTCACTGAAAGCATCTTTCATAGCTTGACTCTGAAACACTTTACCCTTCACCCCAACCATGATGAGTCTCACGGTGACAATCACGTCTATCACTTGTTGCGAAAATTCCAAATTAAATTTTTTAAAAATGCACAAAAACTTTCTTTTACAGTCAAAATTATGGATTTTGGTTTTGGTTCCCATGATAAATGAAGACACATGCAAACAAACTCTATCACCGAACAGTGTATATAAAATACGTCACGAGAAATAAAAAAAAGCAAACCCCTCATTCTGCATTTCTGAAAAACCGGAAGGCAAAAATTTTCTGCGGGAAACTGGTTGCTAACCAAAGCTATAAACCCAATCTGTCTTACTATTTAACCTATAGCTGGAGAGAAACGATGGATTCATGCATTTCCAAATGGTATTTGCTCGTATGTGAACGCAATGAATGCGACTGGAATTCGTTGCGTTCGCATACGCATTGTCACTTAGTTAAAACATATTACCAGTTGGTTAAAACATATTACCAGTTGGTTAAAACTTATTACCATTTGGTTAAAACCATGTAAAATTATTTTCTGAAAGACTTTTATCACTGAACAATTATTATCTAAAAACATTTTTACAATCTAAAATATATTTTTTAGCTTTAAATAATTTGCAAGGGGTTGATAAACCGTAAAAACGGATCAATCAAACGTGGTACTACAAGTTGATATGACAAAGCATAAAACGAAATTGATTTTCAGGTAATATTTTGAAATATACATTTCCACACAAATACTCGTGAGAAAGGTATGAATCCACAACTTGTCTCCTCAAGTTATGGTTAATGAATTATACTTGTATCACTAAACGATTACTATCTCCAAAAATATTACAATATTTCTGGTTTTAAATAATAAAAGCAAAAATTAATACCTTTCTTATTTGCCCGAAAGTGAATATAACTAAATATTGCAAAGGATCGATAACTCGTCAAAAACGAATTAATCAATCAATATGTTCTAAAATTCATTGGTTTAAATGAATTCTGTATATCCAATGCAACAAAACACAGAAATTACTGAAAATCGTGGAGAGCCATAATCGCCCAAGTCTTTAATGAACATGGCATATGAAAGAAACAATACGGTGCCCGAAAAAGGCCACGCTGCTTTTCATGAAGCCCCAAAGCTTCTATGAATATAACAAAAGCTTTAATAATATTTATATCGTCTTCTTTTATGCGCCATGTCGTTTCAGGACGTAAGCGATCATGGTTTTCCACATCTTCCTGTCCCTGGTGGCTCTTAGCAAGCTTTCTCCTGTTGCACCATACAACCCTCGTTCTGTCATCCGTTATAATTGGCACTTTAGGCTCCTCTTTTTACTGATGACCATGCATTCTTTTTTCTGCTCTGTCGTAATTAATTCAGTGGAAACAGCTTCCTAAATTTTACATCAATAAAGTTTTTAATTTATTAAGCTTGACACAAGGCCGCGTATATGAAGTATCTGGTTAGGATAGAACTCATTACTCAGCCATGACTGATTTAGACTGCTAACTATTATAGCACATCAAAATGTCCAATTTACTCAGCATAATTTAGATGTGGCACAAAACCCTAAAAACCCTAGTTGGGTAAAAACTAATTATTTGTTTCTCTCCAATAAAAGTAGATAAGTTCGCTTATCGTCCAGTTTACACTCCTTCTGGTCTTTTAAACAGGTTTATCACTTGTTCCATATTTAGGATTATGTTTCTGGTTCCTTTTATCATCTTCTCATTCTCTTTTACTACCAGTCGCCTCTTACTTGGGGTAAATTGTTAAAACATGTCTGCTGTCAACACTGTGTTATCTGTATATCCTATCTAGACACCAATAAAGCATCCTGGTAGGATTTCTGATTCTTTCAGAATCGCTTAATTGTTTAAATTGAATGACTGCCGAGAAGAGACATCCCTGTCCGACATGTCTTTTTATTTTTGTATAATTATTTACTGAACCCTGATATACAGGATGCGATGGATAAATTAATGCCATTTTATATTTTCAATTTCGCGTTTTTTGTTTTATATTTTGTCAATTGCACAGAGTAGTAGGTTCGGTTGGGCACCGTCTGTGAAAAAAAGAGCACTAATACAAATATTTCAGAATGTTTGGGTATTGATCTGAGGACAGTACGGAAGAAGTGATTACGGAGGTATTTGGAGTGATTACTAGTAATGGCAACGTTATGCCTACATTAATCTTCGTCAACACGGATGCCTCCATCAAATTCCTTGAGAAGGTAATGCTGCCCTTGGTCATGGGGGTGACTGCTGGAAGTTCCTATATCAATCAACACTACTCTGCACTATACCTGACAAGCAGGGAATTACAATCGGTGATACCAGAAAATGTCTATGACTACATCACTCCCTTAATCTGGTCAGCAAACGCCCCAAACTGCAATACCCTTCATTACTATGTGTGGGGAAGAGTTGAGCGAGAGACTAACAAAACTCCTCGTAATAGTAAAGAATGACTGAAGGCAAGAATTATGGCAGCATTCACCAAGGAGATCGTCCAGAAGAATTGCAAAAGATTCCTAAATTGCCTGGAAGTTATGGTTGAAGCCAAATGTCGATTTTATTGAATAAATTTACTCTTTAGTATTTCAAGATATTTTGTGTAATTTTGGTAAATATATCTCTTAAAATGAGACGTCAGTGTTATTTTCATTTTTGTGTTATTTAAACGACAATTCATCCATCGCACCCTACAGAGCATTTATAGATATAGAGATTGAGGACATAGGAATCAGTACTGCCTGGTTGAAGCCAATGGTGATTTTATTGAATAAATTTACTCTTTAGTATTTCAAGATATTTTGTGTACTTTTGGTAAATATATCTCTTAAAATGAGACGTCAGTGTTATTTTCATTTTTGTGTTATTTAAACGACAATTCATCCATCGCACCCTTCAGAGCATTTATAGATATAGATATTGAGGACATAGGAATCAGTACTGCCTGGTTGAAGCCAATGGTGATTTTATTGAATAAATTTACTCTTTAGTATTTCAAGATATTTTGTGTACTTTTGGTAAATATATCTCTTAAAATGAGACGTCAGTGTTATTTTCATTTTTGTGTTATTTAAACGACAATTCATCCATCGCACCCTTCAGAGCATTTATAGATATAGAGATTGAGGACATAGGAATCAGTACTGCATGGTTGAAGCCAATGGTGATTTTATTGAATAAATTTACTCTTTAGTATTTCAAGATATTTTGTGTACTTTTGGTAAATATATCTCTTAAAATGAGACGTCAGTGTTATTTTCATTTTTGTGTTATTTAAACGACAATTCATCCATCGCACCCTTCAGAGCATTTATAGATATAGAGATTGAGGACATAGGAATCAGTACTGCATGGTTGAAGCCAATGGTGATTTTATTGAATAAATTTACTCTTTAGTATTTCAAGATATTTTGTGTAATTTTGATAATTGCCAGTGTTATTTTCATTTTTGCGTCATTAATCCGTCGCACCCTGCAATATTAATACGATCAGAAAGTAATTATGAAGAAATAATTTGAGAAACGTTTTTAAAATTTGTTGTTCCGGACTATTTTGCTATATGAAATGCTGTAATTGTCAAAACTAATGAGAATTTATAGGCGCTGAATTTTATGAACTAAAAGATAAAAATGATGTATTGAAGGGTTTTAAAAAACTTCAAGATCTTGTGTCAGTTTTCGAGTAGAATTATCACCCGGTGTTTCATCTAAGTTCGTTCACGTATTGAGCGTAAAACTTACTTAATAAAACGAACTCTCTTTTTGGACAACACATTAATTACACACACACACATACACATATATATATATATATAGGCCATAATTATTAGGCCACTCCAGTGTTTTAAAAAATATTTATTTCATATTATTTTTTAGCATTTATTGTCAAGTGAATAACTTTAAATGAAAATAGAATGGCTCTGTTGTTAATATTGTACAATAACATTTGCATAAAATGAATTTATAAATATTTAATAATTACCTATATTGTAGTTTATCAATGAAAAAATTAAGAAAATTTAGGGTGATTCGGACGAGTTCATCTTTCTTGCCTTGCCTTGTAAAATTCTGCAAAGTAATAATAACAAAAGAACTATTCTATTTTCGTTTAGAATTATCCACTTGGCAATAAATACTAAAAATAGTATGAAATACATCATTTGTTTTAAAAAAACTGGGGTGGCCTAATAATGATGTCCGGTAGTGTTACGCTCTCACACCCTGATCGAGTACTCTGGAAGAATGGTAGACTTTGAAAAACAGTAACTACACTGGCATCTACGCATCGTTCATTCAGCAATGAATTAGAACACCCTCAGCTATTGGGCGTGCATAATGATAATATACACGCTAAAAGGTCTGCCTCCTTCTGCCGAGCGCCCGTAGATCAGAGGTAGAATCGCCGACTGACGCCAATTCGGTCGGGTTTCAATCCTTGGTTAAAAAGCCATCGGAGTCTAACCGTACTGATGAGCTGTGATACTGCGAAACAGATCTGTTTGCGGATGACTATATATATATATATATATATATATATATATATATATATATATATATATATAATTTCCATAAGAAGAGGTGAGATTGGGAAAAAACAGGGCCGCGGATTGATATTTTGATAGTACTGTATGGCGGCGCTCTCGAGAATTTTCCTTCTGAACAAATTGCTTATTCTTTTTATTAGTGTGGCATTTCTAAATCGAATTTGTGGTTGAATTTATTTCTGTGAATCCCTAATGCATTTGTTAGATTATTATTAGTGATGTTTCTTTTGTGTTCATAGATACGTTTTTTTTTTTTAGATTTCTACTTGTTTCTCCGATGTACATTGAGGAACAATTTTGGAAATATATTCTGCTTGTTCATTTTCATGATTTCGGTTTTTTTTTAGATCTTACAATGTCCATAATAGTTTTCAAGGTAGTTGTTGCTATATATATATATGAGATGAAAATACTTGAGAAAGAAAAAAATATGAATTTATTGTATGGTAGCCAACATTATAATATTTCGGTTGATATAACCATCATCAGGGCTTGTATTTACTAATGCGAAGTTGTTTTTTTTTTTTTTTGTTACTACGTCCTGTGTATAAATTTGAAATTTATTTACAGGACGGAACAAAAATAAAACATCGATATAAAGTATCGATAAAAAATAATGTTCAAACAAATCATTTCAAATTGTCGGTTGCTTATAACCAAGTTTCGTTAAAATTCGTTGATTTCCGTAACATGTTTACATTTGTTGACATTACGATACATTTCAGAGCAGATATAGTTGTTTACGATGAATCGAAAATTGTGTTATATAGGCTTGATAAAAACCTCGTTTAGACTGGAGGCCATTCGTGGTTGAGAGGTCTAAGACGTTGCCAGATCAAATGGTAGCTTCCCCTATGTAGATAGGGGTTGCAGGTTCGAATTCTGCCGAATGGTACACATTTTCGTAATAACAATTTAGTGTAAATAATCAGGTCAGTAGATATAAATATATAATACTGTTTAAATTAAAAAAAACATAATATCTACTTAAATACGAGTATCGATAATATTCAAACAATTCATTTCATATATAATTTAGAAAATAATTTTTATTTACTACAATTTCAATGGGTAATACATATTTCACCGCACAATGATGTTATTTATTACGGCTCGTCAGACCCAAATGGTACAACAGTTGATCCTCAAAATATCCCCACACCCAAAATTTTTTTCACACAGACGCTCATATGTCCATATGTAGAATAGACATTTTTAACGGTTATTTACAAAAAAATTTCGCTCATTTAAAAAGAACCATCAAAAATTGAAAAAAGCAAGGAGAAAGAAAAAGTAGATGATTTATTAATCGAAAGAAGAGAAAAAAGATAAGAAAAAAAAGAAAAAAAGGACAAAGAAATAAAATAGAAAGAAAATAAACGGTATCTAGAGAAATAGAATGTTAACTTCATGTATATATATATATATATATATATATGTGTGTGTGTGTGTGTGTGTGTGTGTGTGTGTGTGTGTGTGTGTGTGTAAGGGCTCTGCCACGTTTTTGGCGGTGTTTTTTTTTGTTTTGATTTGTTTTATTTTTATTTTTTTACTCTAGATCATATTCTGGCATGAAGGATGTTTTTTTTTTCTTTTTGCATCCTCTGTCAACAATTGTGGTAGACAATACCGCTGGAGACAAGGGTCCTTTTTCAAAGATGCATGTGTCTATTTCGTGTCACTTAGCTATTGCGTTCACCCGAAATATGGCTTATCG
>JBBBDQ010000203.1:930000-1012500 GCA_037127315.1 Ascarosepion bandense | reverse complement strand
AAACATTAAATTAAAACAGTGCTCAGTATAAAAATAGAGTAATGAATATTTATTATAAATTATACTTTACCATCATTATTTACTACCTAATGAGACATTGTTCTTTCAATTTTGTGGTAAATTGTAGTTTGTACATGTTCTAAAGTATAATCTATAAGATATACGCGTATATATATATATATATATATATATATATAGTGTATCGAGGCAGCAAATAATTTTCTAAACATATACTGTTAAATATAAGAGACATACGGTTATTAGTATGATTATTAGTCTCTAATAACCCTACAAGCACTAAACTAAATTCTCTACAAAAAAAAACAATGTAGTGTACCAATTTACATGCCCATTCAGCGATTGAATCTCTGGTACTAATAGAAAACGCAGTACATATATTGGTTTTGCTACAACCACGCTCTCCCGTAGACTTACATGTCACCTTTCTGATCAGAGTACAATTAAACAACAATTCCCAGAAAATGATAAACATGTAGGTAATATCAGACAGATTTTAGTCAACAATACAATAATCCTTACTCATACACACAGTAAAAAGAACCTTCAGATATTGGAGGCCATGTACATTAAATCCAAACAACCCACACTTAATAAAATCACTTTTAAATCTGGTTATAACACATTATATTGCATTTGAATACATGGTTCTGTTGTCATTTCGCGCTATCACGCGGTGTGACGTCATAGAACCGCATTGCAAATTTGCGAACTGCGTTTGTTATTTTTGGTAACTATTGCCGTTGCCTAGCGGAGTTTTATGTCAACACAAAATAAAAACCTCGCTGATGGTGGATGTTTTTGTGTTACCTTCTTAATAAAATCTCTGAAGATGGCTCATGTGAGCCGAAAGGTTAGAACCAAATTAATAAAAAATTATCCAAATGTTGGAGAATTTTTGTCTTTATTTTCAACTGAAATTAAAGCCAAAATTCGACGTTTAGTACGGCTCATGATTAAACATAATAGACATTCATTGTCTCTTATATTTAACAGTAAGAAATCTGTCGTGGCGGACAGACATAATCTCGCTGCTGACCTTGAACGGGATCTACACTCTGTGCTGAACTGGGGCAAGAAGTGGCTTGTCAACTACAATTCATCTAAGACCAGGCTGTTGTCTGTCAACCATTACAGGCAACCTCTCCTGCCTCCCAAAGCATGGACCAAGCGATTCTCCCGGAGAGTAATACACTACGCCTCCTCGGACTTACCCTGTCCTCAGACTTCAAATGGAACCACTATATTGAGTCCATAGCAAAATCTACTGCTAAGAAGGTTGGGTCACTATGTCGATCCAGGATGTTTTTTCCACCTGAATCCATCCTGCATATATACAAGTCAACCATCCGTCCGTGCATGGAGTACTGCTGCCATTTATGATCAGGTGCGCCTGCCGTTCTCCTCAATGTTCTTGACAGGCTCCAAAGGAGAGTCTGTAATGTGATAGGTACTGATCTGGCGGCTCGACTGCAGCCACTTTCCCATCGTCGAAATGTGGCCTCCCTTTGTCTGTTCTATAAATACTTTCATGGCTTCTGCTCAGACGAACTTAAGTCACTGATGCCTCCTCAACAGGTATTTACTCGTGCAACCAGACTGGCAAATGGGTCCCACCTATTCACAGTCAGGTTAGCCAAATGCAGACGACAATTCTACTCCTGCAGCTTCTTCTCTCGCACTTCCCGCCTGTGGAACTCGCTCCCGTATTCTTGCTTTCCTGACGGCTACAACCTCCAGAAATTTAAATGCAAAGTCAATAGTCATCTATTAACCATTGGACTCTAGCTCTCTCCCCACCCCCGTATAACCTTCCCTTTCTCTCCACCTATGTATCTGTCATCGCACCTGCTTTCTCAGCTTTCTATTGTTGCTTTCTAACTAGTTTGTACTCCTCACTCTTTTCTAATTAATCTTTTTACATTTATATAGCCCCCTACATATCAGTGGCGTTTCCGCCTTGCTCGGGGTGAAATAATTAAAATATATATATATAGAGAGAGCCAATATAAAAAAAATTAAGGTAGATACGTTATGTAATGGTGTACTTTTTCTTAAATTTTCTCTTTTAAGGAAGTGACCTTTATTTTTATTCTTCTTTTTAGGTTTTTGTGAATTTCAATTGTGTAAAATCTTTTGTATAATAAAGACAAAGGCTAATTATGGTTCGCCTGTAAAACCCCCATATTTCCAATTTCCCATGAAATAACGTGTCTGACTTAATTTTTGTTTTATATATATATATATATATATATATATATATATATATATATATATGATTGATTGTTTAATTAGTTTTTAGTCATAATAAAATTAGACTAGTGCACATTTGCATTAAAAAGTGTTCAATGCAATTATATTGTAAAACTTTTGAAAAATTTCCATTTGTAAACGAGTTATTACGCAACCTAGGTTTTTACCATCAGTAGTATCTTCAGGTGGTCTGCAATAACCATATATATATACGCAGACTGACGAGACATAATGTTACCATTTGTTCTATTTCAATTCATTAAATATATATTGTGGAAAACAATGAAAAATCGAAAAGATCTTATTTGACGTGTTTCGTCATTCCAGATGACTTCGTCAGACAAAATGATGTCTTTATTGATGGAATCCTGTACAATCCTGTACAATCCTTCTTGTGTTCATGCCATCAATAAAGACATCATTTTGTCTGACGAAGTCATCTGGAATGACGAAACACGTCAAATAAGATCTTTTCGATTTTTCATTGTTTACCACAATATATATTTAATGAATTGAAATAGAACAAATGGTAACATTATGTCTCGTCAGTCTGCGTATATATATATGGTTATTGCAAACCACCTGAAGGCAAGAGGGAATGAAATAGTAGCGTCACTTGTAATTTTTATATTCTGAAATTGTTTTTTCCGCCTTTAATGCCTTCTTGTGTTCATGCCTTCGATGATTTTCAAAAGTAGTTTCAGACCCACGTATCATTCCGCAAGAATGCTGAAGTGGGGTTTAGTGTTCTGCAGATGAGAATTTCGTGACCTCTCCAAAGTTGTAATTCCTCCACTTGACAAGATCAGAAGCCACTTCCTCAAAGGACGACACAGGAACGCCGAAAGAATTTAAGTTTAAAAATTCAGGCTTGCTCATTCGAAAGACCTAAAGAAAATGTACTTTTCGACAGGGTCCGAACCTGCGTACTCCCGTTGTCAGAGAAAGCTCCACCTGATCAGGTGTCGTTTATAACGCTCAGGCGCATAGGCCGTCATTGTCCGGCAGACGTTCGATTAACTTTTATTTTTTAAGAACTGAGATGCGAAAAAGCCATTCGTCGAAAACATAGTGAGAGTCTAGTCGTATACAAAGAGACAATAAAGTCACTATCAGTTAAGTGTCATGCGTGATATACGTTTGGGCGATCATGTCTTAAAAGAGACATGACTGGCTGGAAACAAGATTTTCCCGCAGGAGATTAGGTATTACTTTCTGCAGTAGACTGGTTGCCAAACAAGACTATAGAACGCAATCTGACCTACTATTTAGCCTATAGCTGTAGGGAGAAGAGACATATTGATGCATTTCCCAAGGATATTTGCGTGTAAGTGAATGGAACGAATTTAAATGAATTCTCCTTCCGAGCCGATATCCACTTCATCTTCTATGTGCCATTTCCCTTCAGTACATAGGAGATCATGGTTCTCCACGTCTCCCTATTCCTTGTGGCTCTTAGTATGTTTGCTCCTGTTGCTTTTGGCAACCCCCGTTCCGTCATCCACCTGATCAGACCCTGCAAATATGTTATCCGCTGCCTTCCTCTGTCTCTCCTTCCTTCTATTTGACCAGTCAGTATCAGGTTCTCCAGGCTCTCCTTCCTCATTGCGTGTCCCAGGAACTTCAGTTGTCTCTTCCTGATGCTCAGCATCAATTTCCTTTTTGTTGCCATTCTTTCCAACACCTCATCGTTGCTTGCATGCTAAGTCCACGATATCCGTAGCATCCTTCTGTAGAACCACATTTTGGCCGCTTCCAGTTTTGTCCTCATTTTCGATGATATTGTCCAGCATTCACAGCCGTATTGAAGAACTGACATCACGTAGCAGTCTAGCACTCTTTTCTTCGTTTCTATTGAGATTTTCCTGTGTGTTAGTATTTTGCTCATTTTCTGGAACGCGTCCTTTGCCATGCCAATTCGCCTTCGGATCTCCGTGTCGCACTTTCCATCTTCTGTTAGAACACTTCCTAGGTACTTAAATTCTTGGACTTGTTTGATTCTGTTATCCCCCACCTGTATTTGGCATTTTGGGTTGTATCTTTTGCTGATGACCATGCACTCAGTTTTCTTAAAGTTTATTTGTAGTCCCTTCTTGTCACTCTCCACTGCTACTTTCTGTATGAGGTCTTGTAGTTTCCTTTCCGTGTCCGCAATCAGCAATACTAATTATAAAAAAAGCAAATTAGAATTGCAATTAGAACAGTTTCGATAATTATTTTATTTTTATTACATTATTCGACTGTTGATAAATCGCTTTGTCTTAATTGCTGTTTTAATTAACTTTATTGCTTAGATAGATAGATAGATAGATAGATAGATAGATAGATAGATAGATAGATAGATGGATGGATGGATGGATGGATGGATGGATGGATGGATGGATGGATGTGCGTTGTGGTGCAGTGGATATCGGCTCGGAACGAGAAAACGGGTAGCCGAGTTCGAATTCCAGTTGAATCCATTGTATTCACTTACGCGCAAATACCCTTGGGAAAGATATTCATCCGGCTCTTCCTTCCAGTTATGGGTTAAATAGCAGGACAGATTGGGTTCTATAGCCTTGGCTGGCAACCAGTCTACCCCAGAAAGAAATGGCAACCTACTGCGGGATAATCTTCTACCCAGTCAGTCATGTCTCTTTCGAGACCTGATCGTCCAAGCGTGTTTTACGTATGGCACTTAACTGACTGAATATATATATATATAAGTACCACGCATATATAATATGTAAACAATATAATATATATAACAAATTGCATATATATGTATTCATATTTATAATTATATACATACACTTTTCACAGATATATATATATTGTAAGGAAGTGACAGAACACATAGATTTAAACCCACTGTTCAAGTATAGCTCTCCAGATCTAAGCCATCTTACCCCCTCTCCTAACCTAAATTTGTTTCTCTATGATTACAAACTGCTGATGGACTACTTTAGACACACCAAATTCGAATTCCCTTACAACCACCACATACATCTCTTCTTCTATATGCCTGTGCCTTCAGAACGTAGGCGATCATGGTTCTCTACATCTCCCTATTCCCTTGTGGCTCTTAGTACGTTTGCTCCTGTTACACCTCGCAACCCCCGTTCCGTCATCCACCTGATCAGGGCCTGCAAATATGTTATTCGCTGCGTTCCTCTGTCTCTTTTTCCTTCTATCTGGCCAGTCAGTATCAGGTTCTCCAAGCTCTCCTTCCTTATTGCATGTCCCAGGAACTTCAGTTATCTCTTCCTGATGCTCAGCATCAATTTCCTTTTTGTTGCCATTCTTTCCAACACCTCATCGTTGCTTGCATGCTAAGTCCACGATATCCTCAGCATCCTTCTGTAGAACCACATTTCAGCTGCTTCAAGTTTTGTCCTCATTTTCGATTATATTGTCCAGCATTCACTGCCGTATTGAAAAACTGACATCACATAGCAATCCAGCACTCTTTTCTTTGTTTCTAGTGAAATTACATTCCCAAAAATAAATCGTTTCCACCATATATTTTCAGTTCAACTTATCACCCGAAATGGAGCCGTTCTGCTCCGAAACATAAAAAATTTTGTGTAGTGATACTATGCTTTTATAAACCATTGTAACAACTATTACAATACTATATATATATATATATATATATATATATATATATATATATATATATATATATTGCTCTCATTACGATTGAGCTCTCTGGAGAAGAAAAATTTCAAAAACAGATTCCACTTCAGCTATATGCGTGACTCTTCAGAAATGAATTGATTTCTCTCGGGAACGGGCGTGTAAACACCGCTGATATACAAGACGTTAAAATTTCCCTTTTCTGATACCATACATCGATGGCTTAGGAAGTAGAGACTCCGACTGTCATCAACTCGGTCGAGTTTCGATCCCGGCCAGAGTCTAGTGGATGCGTCCAGCCATACTGATAGCTGTGATGACTTATATGTTAATGTTTTATCTTTTAATTAGTATTAGTTTTTGATTTCTAGATTTTAATTTCTTTATTAGAAGTTTATCATTTCTACAAATATAATACAACTATTATTATGATTAAAATTAAATAGAAAAACTAACAGGCCTTTTTCGAGCGTAAATTCAAACCCAAAATTTTTAAATTTTAAATTTCAGTATCATACATCTAAAACAGACAACCGGCAGCTCAGATCAAAGTTAATTTTTTTCATTAACGAAGGTTTTTTTTGTGAATCTAGGTCAAAGACACTGCGCACAGCGAAGATCTAATACGTTAAGTTAAACCCCCTTTTCCTTTATTCTTTTCTTCTCCTTTTCTTTCTCTTTTCTCTTCTTTTTAATATTTTCTTTTCTTTTTCCTTTTTCTAGTTTACTTAACTTCATCAGGATAAATTTGAGACATTCATTGTTGTTTAAATTTGGTCTGAACTCACAACTCTTTAGGTCAAGGGTTAAGGTTAGGTATTTAGCTATTTAGATATTTTGGTAGAGAAGATCAGCTGGTTACGCTATCATGGTTTCGAACTTTTCGGTTTCGTCAAACAAAACAAATCGATTGATGAAACCGAATATATATATTTCTAAACACATACTGTTGAATATAACAGACACTGAAAATAAAGACAAAAATTGTCAAACATTTGGATGTTTTTTATTATGCTGGTTCTAAGCTTTCGGCTCACATGAACCATCTTCATAGAACCGCATTACAAATTTTACAAAATGCGCCTGCATTATCATAGTCACCGAATAGCAATGTTTTATGTCAACACAAGATAATATCCGCTTTAATACTGGATGTCTTTATGTTAACGTCCCTGTAACCTCTCTGAAGATGTCTCATGTGAACCGAAACGATGTTTAGTTTGGCTCATGATTAAACATAATAGACATTCATTGTCTCTTATATTTAAAAATATATGTTTAGAAAAAATGTATATATATGTATATATATATATATATAGCGTATCGAGGCAGCAGAAAATTTAAACTGTAACTTTAACTTCTACTCTAACAGCTTCTTTTCTCGCACTTCCCGCATGTGGAATTCCCTTCCGCTTACTTGCTACAATCTTCAGGAATTTGCATATACGTTCCATAGTCATCTTCTATCTCATTGACACGCATCATTTCTCACGTGCTCTTTTCTCTGTCCACTCTACTCTCATCACATCAGTATTCTCATCCGTCTCTTACCCACTTCCTGACACCCCCTATAACCTGTCCTTCTTTCCCGTCACTTTCCTCCTATGTAACCACCTGCACACCAGTGGCAGTAAGATTGCCCTGCATGGGGTGAAATGATTAAAAAATGCGGATACATTTCAAAAGCTTACCAGAGAGACAGGAAAATATCATTGGAAAGAAAGAAAAGAGGCTGGACGGCTATGTGATGTCTGTCTTTATATAAGAACTTCAAGATTATATATGCAAAAAAACGATGTTGCATTTTTATGAAATAAGTATTTATTTTAATCTTTAGTTTCTTTTTAAAATAATGGGTGTGTTTTGTATGTTAAATCATAAAAATTTTAATTTTTCTAAAAAGAAATTAATGGGAACTTATTGCAATAAGCTACCCACCCTCGTAAAAACCAAATGAATTTTGTACTCCTTACTCGTTTGCACGTCTCTCCAAAATTTGGTTTTCATCGGTCAATGTATGACTATTTTTGGTGGCTGTGATGGACGGAAGGACTAATGAAAGTCAGAATTTTATATATAGTTAGGTTTGCAAATAAAGATAAAATGTCGTTTGATTCTAAATCTGGTGCTACCAGATTCCTCATTTAATCTTCTTGGCCATTGTCCAGAGTTTTAATGAATTTCGTAATATAATTATTATGCAGATTAGTAGGGATATACACAGCGAAAAGAGAACTCGCAATAGCTAAACATGGACAACAGAATGAGAAGAATCTGACACTTAGATTGAATAAAGTGTTCAGTTTGAAATTATCTTAAGGTTACAGACACCTGAAGAAGACGAGAATTAACAAAAAAACTTGAAACGTTATGATCGTAATAAAAACAAACTGGACATCAGTTTGGTTTGGCGTTTGTTTTTAATTATGTTAGTTATCGTTGGGATTTATTTTATTTTATCGGTTTTGTTGAGTAATTCTAGGTGTTATTTTATCTTATTATTTATGGAAATAATTCTGGGTTGCATTTGTTGTGTGTGAAGACGTATGCGAGAATATTTTCTTCTTTTTCATCATTTATTTTGTTTTTAATTTTTAATCTTTTTTTATTTTTTATTATTCCGGAGAGATTCTAATGGTATTTTTCTGCCAGTTTGAAACATTTGTGTATTAGTGGGAGTGGCGTATCTTCTTATTTGTAGATTTTTTCGTAGTTCCTCTAGGCATATTTTACGAAGGGTTTCGTCAGATACTATAGTGCAAAATTCGTCGTGCAAAGGAGTAGGGGGTGGGGTTTAGACAACTTTTAGAATGGTAACTCTTGAAATGGAGGCATCGTTCGGTGTCTGTGTGCTTATGGTAAATGTCTGTGATGATGTAATTGTTTTTGTTTTTATGATTATATCTAGGAATGAAAATTCATGATAGCTATATTCTAGTGTGAACTTAATTTTGGGGTGCAAGTTTTGGAGTAGATTATGTAGTTCATTTATGTTACTCCATGTCGACCTGGTCCTGGGTATGACGGTAAACTGCATCCGGTAGCAAGGCCTCTAATTGGGTGGTTGTTAGGAACATGGAACCACCTCTTAATTGCTGTTATTCCCAGGTCCATTCTAACCCGGAATGGTAGCACCTGTTAGTGTCCTAGCTATGGGCAAATAGTTAACCCTCCCCCAAAATGGGGTAAAAACTCTATGAAAGTATAAAAATATACATTTATGTAAATATAAACATTTTTGGAAGAAAAATATTACCAATAATACATTTTCGAAGAAAAGAAATTATTACCATAACACATTTTTGAAGGAAAAAAGGAAAAAAATTATTCTCAGCAAAACATTTTTTGAATACAAAACTAGAAGACATTTTCAGTTTTCTAAAATAGAGAAGAATAAAAACAAAAAAAATTCATTAAAACCTGACTAATTCAACTTTTTCACTATAACTGAACATTATAAAAAAGAAACCTTAAAACCCCACCTTTTTGTCATTAAATTTACCCCTATATGTTCATATGCCGTTAAACAAAACTCAAACTCAAACAAACCATGTTGATCTCCAAAAGATAAAACAATCATCTAGATAGATTTTCCATCATTTAGTGAATTCTTGTCTTCCCCATATTTGTGTCCTATTTTGGTTGCATAGGTTTTCTTCCAGATATGCTAGTATGAGTGTTGCATATGTTGGTGTCATTTTTGTCTCCAAGGCGATACCTGTTGTTTAAAAATAATTCTCTGAGGAATCCAAGAAAACAAAACAAAAAAAAACATGAAAAAGGTGTAACAATTTAATCCCGAAATGACTGTAGCGTGACGCTGATGTGATCTGTCAGCCAAATATTTGTACCGTGGCATGTCTAGACATGTTCCAACTTCCGTTTTTTCTTGAGACAAAGAAAAGATGAGTCATTGTTTGAAGAGAATGTTTTAAGCATTCACGACACACCATTTTCAAAAAATGAGAGAAATGTATCTTGGGAAAACGGTGAATATCAGTCTTGTAAGAGTGTGGTTAAAACGTAAGCTTTATTAATAATGGTTTCTGGTTGAAATAAGCTATAGAGAAAATGAAGTGTTTTAGCGGTCCCAGCTACTCGAAGAATGAGCTGAAGATGTGCAAAGTGGAGATAGAAGAAGCTAGTCAAATACATAAAAACAAATTTAATTGTTTATTTACAAATCCTGAAAGGTTTGCGAAAATCTGTTTGAAATGGGAAAAACAGAACTGAAATTCTCTACTTAGATAATGCTTCTGCATTTGACGCGTAAAACTGGGGTATATCAACTCAAAGGAGACAATAAAGCCACTAAGATACAAAGGTTTACTCATTACGAAAACGGAAAATTTTAATTCTTCCAAAACAAAGATGCATTTCTTTAATCCCTATAGACAAATTCTCTTACCCCTCCTTAGTATGGGTGACGCTAGTCCTCAAGAAAGCAATACACTGCGCCTCCCCGGCTTCACTCTCTCAGTCGACCTCAAGTAGAACAATTAAATCGAATCAAACGCTAAATTTACTGCTAAGAAGGTTGGTCATTGTGTCAGGCTAGGAGGTTTCCTTAGTCAAAATCCATTTTGAACATATACAAATCACCCATTCGTCCGCGCATTGAATACTGTCGCCATATCTGTTCGGGCGCTCTTAGTATTCACCTCAGGGTGCTCGACAAAATTCAAAGGGGGATCGACAATGTTATCGATCCCGATTTGGCAGCTCGACTTCAGTCACTTTCTCACCGTCGGGATATGGCTTCCTTTTGTCAAATATTTTCACGACCCCTGCTCTGATGAGCTTATCTTCTTGGTGCACCCGTCCCTACGCGAATTCACTCCTGCTACTCGACTAGCAACAAGGTCCCACCATTTTAGAGTAAAACGCGGTCAAATATAACCGTCCCTTCTACTTGCCAGTTTCTTTTCTTGCACTTCCCGCATTTGGAACTCTCTTTCGTATATTTACTTCCTTGATCGCTAAATATGGGTTAATTATTAAGATTTGTATCACTAAATAACTATTACCTCCAAAAAATTATTTTTGTAATCTAGAAATATTTTCTGACTTTAAATAACTGCTAAGGGTTGATAAGCCGTAGAAAACGATCTAGAATTCATGAGGTTACGTCCTTTCTTGAAGCATTTGTCTTTAAATCAAGCAGGATAAACAAAGCAAAGGAACTGCTATAACTGCATATTTGCTACGCGAAGAGAAAAAAGGTGAAAATGCTTTCAACTTGTTTTTAAAAAATCAACACTTCATTGTTCATTGAAAGTTTTAACGAGTATCATATTGTTTAACATATTAAAAATATGGATTTGTCTTTTTAGGTTTATCAACATGTTGCTGGTTATTTAAAACCGAAGACTATTATTAGATTGTATGCATTTTTTAACATCAGCATTATTTATTGTTACAGGTTTTAATAATGAACCCATAGCTGGTGGGAGAAGAAATAGAATTACAAACCAAGTTTGCGTCTAAATGAATGTAACTGTTTTAGATTCTTGTTGAGAAACCACACAAAATAATAAATAACAAAAACAGATATGGAGATAGAAAATGTAAGTTATATTAAACAAAAATATACAAACTAGAACACAGGTTAGTCAATTCAGGAATACTAAAAATACTATTAGTAGAAATCAATATATACAGTCTTGTAGTAAAGAAGTATATCCGATTAATGAGTCTATATCAAGTGCAATGTCAATTGGCATCTTTTATCCCCTTGCTCCCCATCTTTCTCAAATCCTTTCACCAAACTCCTCCTGTATTTTGTTCCTCTTTCTTTTCTGCAAACCAGGAGCGAGTAAAAACAAAATATCACCCCTGTACAAGGCGATAAAGCCACTAAGCCAAAAAGGGTTACTGATTATAAAAAATAAAAAAGAGAAACTTTATTAAAGAGCGACGACAATAGAAGAGTAAACCAAGAAGTCATAGATAGCGATTGATATTGACTTTAAATTTTGAAGATATAAAAGTTGGCTGGAAAGCATGGAACCAGAAAAAAGCCCCACAAGAGAGAAGTGCGAGAGAAGAAACAATCTTAAGAACCTGCCGCCAATATAGTCAGTCAAGTGCCATATCTGATCCAGCTTTGGGTGATCATGCCTCGAAAGAGACATGACTGACTGGGCAGAATCATTGCTTTCTGCGGTAGATTGGTTGCCAGCCAAGGCTATAAAACCCAATCGGTACTATTATTTAACCTATAACTAGAGGGAAGAGACGGATTAATACCTTTCCCAAAGAGATTTGTGCATAAGTGAATGCAAGGAATTCAATTGGAATTCGAACTCAGCACCCCGATTTGTCGTTCCGAGTCGATATCCACTGCACCACAACTAGTAGTTTTTTGAAATTCATAGAGTCTAGGTACCGTAGAAAAAAGCTATATTTACTTTAAAAATACAAAAGTGTGACAAAAGGCCATGAGGGGGGATTTTTTAGGCTGATCTTCAGTCTGTCTTATCTTAAAGTTAGCTAGTCATAATTACTTATCCAAACATACCACGGTTTTTCTAAGCTCAAAAAAGTAAATTCTGATTTGAATCAGAAACTCTTAACTGGTTTCCCAGACGTACAATTTGTCTGTGGTAGGAATGGATGACAATAACAACATTTAAAAATAAACCCAAATGGATATTAACAAATAATTATAATTTTAGATAAAAGAAACTAAACTTGGATTTGACAAAGTTTTCCGCACATAAGAAATACGAGATAACATAGAATCTACATAGGCTCATCTTTCTAATTTAATTGTAAATTGATGAGATCTTGTTTCCAATCTAATATTGTGCTTAGGTTCTTTAAGTCTAGGTACAGTATAACCCGGATATAAGAGAACTCGATATAAGAGAAACACGGATATAAGAGCGATTTAGCTGGTCCCAAATTAGAGCCTGTGGTGATGTATATAAAATAGACCAAACCGCGATATAAGAGAAAACCGGATATAAGAGAACTGATATCCGGTCCCCGGCATCTCTCTTATATCAGGGTTACACTGTACTACAGAGGATGTCGCGTTTTTGTGCAGTGAATATTGCCTCGAAACGAGAAATCGGCAGATCTGATTTTGAATTCCAGTTGAATTCGTTGTATTTATTTACACGCAAATAGCCTTCTTCCTCCATCTATGGGTTAAATAGCAGATCATATTAGCTTTTATATTTTTGGTTGATAATCATTCTATCGCAGAAAATAATGGCAACCTACTGCGGGAAAAGGGAAACTTTTTTTAAACATGTAAAATATTCTGAAATTTCTAATATCTAGCCACAGGCAACACGGTTATATATATTTTACTATGACGTTCATGTTGTACAAGGCCAAAGAGCCACTCGAGTTAGAAGTTACAGAGTAAAGGAAAGAATTTATGCGGGTATGTGGGAAAGATCACGACTAACCCTAGGGTTGAAATAGTTAAGATCGTAGTGTTCGGGTAAGTATCTTCTTGGGAGTCGTTTTCATAAAGGAGAAGCTGATCAATAAATAAACAGGCACTTTTACTACATTTGTGAAATATTTTAATCCACTCGTCAGGAGGTATCAGTAATTGACAAGTGGACAGAACGATCACGTAAAGGTTCGTCTCAGAAACTCTGGAGTCACTGTGCTGTATTTATCAGCAATCAGCTAAGTAACAAATTTCCTATTTGTATTAATCTATCTGTATCTGTACGGCGTTCACCCTTGTAGTGTTGAGCCGGCTTCCTCCCAAGCGATGGAGAAAGATTCGTTAGGATTTGTTTTAAGGGCAGTGTCCCAAGTCCTACCTGTATAGACCTCAAGCGTTTTAATTATCCCGCAACAGGTTGCTCATACCTGCCGCAGTAGTTTGGTTGCCAGCCAAGGTATAAAACCCAATCTGTCCTGTTATTTAACCTATAACTGAAGGGAAGGGACGAATTAATACCTTTTCGAATGGTATTAGCGCGTAAGTGAATTCAGGGCATTCACGTGGAATTGGAATTCGACTGCCCGTTTTCTTTTTCCGAGCCGATATCCACTACATCCACTACACCGCAAAGCATATCCGTCAAGATAAAACGCTTACAACACCTGGTATTCCGAAGCGGTTACCCATCTAAGTACTAACCAGGCTCAACGTTGCTTAACTTCGGTGATCAAATGAGAACAGGTGTATTCAACCTGATATGACCGTAAGCTATTGTATTACTATTGTATTAATCTTATTAATCTTTGATACCGAGAACTTTATTTCAAATACTGGTTACCTTAAATGTTCTTTCTTTCGGACATCCACTGACAGCAATTCTGGTTTGATATCATCTTTGTTATGGCTATATGATGAATGCTCCTCCTTGTCATTCTCTTCCTCTGTCTGCTCATCTTGGTCGTATGATCTCAAATGGCTCTGAAAGCGACCTTACGTAGTTTGTGACATATGTTGCATTCCAAGTGATCCCTCGGAACCGCAGCAGCCAGCAGGAATGCCGATCCTGAGGTGTCGCTTGAGTCCCCCCCCCCCCCAGACGACTTACAAATTACGGGACAGTGTGGAGATGAGTAAATAGGCGATTCGGAAATAGGATCAGCAAGGAGAACAACAAGAATGATTCCGGATCCGGTGGGGCCGATGAGACTCCATACGATTTACCAGTCATGCCTTGGACAACAAAGACCGACCACACACCCAACAAGTCCAGACAGGGCTACAATCAGCTGGCGAAGGTTCATATCTTCTGCAGATTCTCCTAAGTTGAGCACGAGAAACTCTGCTCTCCTCATACAACTTGGCACCTCCAAAGATCAAACCACTCCATTGCTATCGATCAGCACTTAATGCCTCCTAGCGGTCTTCACCAATCCAAATATGCTTCAGATTCTTCTTAACATTGGCTCTCTCTCTCTCTCTCTACATATATATATATATATATATATATATATATATATATATATATAAAGGCAAGATGTTTGTGTGCCTGTCTGTCTGTCTATACGTATGTATGTCCTTTATACAAATCCACAATTTTTATCCGATTCTCACCAACCTTCACACAAATATTCTTTAGGATTCCGGTCATCATGGGCTACTTATTTTTTCCGATTTTCCCCTTGATATTGGAAATCGATGCCCCCGGTATTCTATCGAATCTGATCAAAATCGATATTCAGCCATCAACATGGCTCATTTTCTCCAATTTTACTCCCGATGGTTACGATAAGTTTTCATGGACTTACTTAGGTTAGTTTATCCATGGATAACTTATTTGACTCAGATATCCGATCGGGTTTGATCAAAATCAGGTTTTCAGACCCTTTTATTTTGTGTTTTTTTCTTTGGGATTTGCTCTAAGTAGGTATAATTGTAGTTCTTAGTCTCAGCCATGATACTATTTAGTCAGAAGACTTATTTAGCCTTCAAAATTCAGTTTGCGACAGAAAACTTATTTGACATCAATACGAAAAATCAAAATTTGACTTACATCCATTCATTTTCCTTTCAATCTACGATTTCGCTTTGACTGGAAACAACTATTGCTTTTTAGTCCTTCGTCTTAACGTCCAAAGAGTCTGAGCTCCAGGACCATGGATTAGTTTTAAAGTTTTTATTACACCCAAGCAACGTCGGACTATACTGCTAGTATATATATATATATATATAAACTTATCACTATACTCGTTTCGAAAAACCCTCCGAGTGTATGCGCGGAAGGAAAAAAATGGCTGTAAAAAAAAGAAAGATCTAAGCACGTGAACATCAGTCAAAGTACGTAGCCCAAAGAAAAAACCCGAGACGAGTAATCTATAAGAAAAAAGCGCTCAATACGTCAGCAGAGCAGAAAAGTAAATCACCTAAAGAGCCAACAAACTTACGAAGGTTTTACTTAACCGGATCTTCAAGGAGGGTTGGCTAACCTTACTTGAAGATCCGGTTAGGTGAAACCTAGGTAGGTTTGTTGGCTCTTTAGGTTATTTATTATATATATATATATATATATATAATAACAGAAATAGTTTCCGCCTAACAAAACACGTCGACCTATAAATTTCTAGGTGCCAACGCGTTCAAGGTTAACAGGTGTTTTAAAATAAAGTACTCAATATTAAAACTTGTAACACAAAGAGTTAAATTACTAAATGACTTATCATCTGAACTGAAGTTCTGCAACAGAATTCCGCTTGCCAAGGAGGCCAGGTGACTCGATTGAATTCATTATCAGGTTTTTCCTAATGAATTCAGATCTTATCTTGACAAGAAAAAAATGTGTCGAAGATAAATCACTCGATCTTTTATTTATCTACTGTCACTCTCTCTCTCACTCTCTCTTTCTACCTATATATATATATATATATAGTGTATCGAGGCAGTAGATAATTTTCTAGATATAAGAGACAATGAATGTCTATTATGTTTAATCATGAGCCGCTGTAAACATCCTATTTTGGCTTTAATTTCAGGTAAAAATAAATACAAAAATTCTCCAACATTTGGATAATTTTTTAAGTTGGTTCTAAGCTTTCAGTTCACATGAGCCATCTTCCAACAGGTTACAATGACATTAACACAAAGACATCCGCCATCAGCGACAATTTTATCTTAAAAATATTACAAACAGTAAACTTTCCAGCTACCGCGGTTTCTACCACTGAAGGTTTCTTTAGGCAGGGTAATTTACTTAATCATCTATGTGCCGTGTCGCTTCAGGACGTTGGCGATCATGGATTTCCAAATCTCCCTACCCCCTGTATCTCTTAACACCGTTTCTCTTGTTTCTTCTCCCAAGGCCTTTTTGGCCATTAAGTATGTCATACGTTTCCCTGTCTCTCTTTCCCTCTGTCCTGTGAGTATCAGATTTTCCAAACCTTGCTTCCTCATTACATATTCCAGAAACTTCAGCTGTCTTTTTCTGGTTTTAAGTATAAGTTTTATTTTCGTTTCTATCCTCTCCATAACTTCGTTGTTGTCCTCAGCATCCTTCTGTAGAACCACATTTCGGATGCCTCAAGTCCTTCCTTCGTCTTTGATGGGATTCTCCAGCATTTGCTGCCATATTAAAAGACAGACATCACATAACAATCCAATACTCTCTTCTTTCCTTCCAACAAAATTTTCCTGTCTCTTAATACTCTACTCGGCTTCTGGAAAGCATCATTGGTCATGCTGATTCACTTTCGGATCTCAGTGTCGCACTTTTCGTCTTCTGTTATAACACTTCCCAGGTATTTAAATTTCTGTGTCGGCTTGATTTTAGTATAGCCGACCATTTTACTGATGACCAGGCGTTCACTTCTCTTGTAGTTTAAATGTGATCCTTTCTTTCCGCTTACGGTAGATAGTGGAATCTTGCCAGCCCGGCGTTTGGAAAGGTCGACCATGCGAAAGACAAAATTGCTGGTGTGGTCAGGTTAGACATCACATAATAGTGGATTACTCTTTTCCTTGCTTCCAGCGAAACTCTTCTGTCTCTCAATACTCTGCTTATATTTTGGAAAATTATTGTTTCAAAATTACAATTGCGGCACAAGTCTAAAGAGTGAAGTGGGTTAGTGCTGGTCAACACTTTCCGTCCTAAACGTAGCTTGTCCGATTCATGACCCATTTTTCTATTACAATTTGCTCATTCACTACAAGAACCTATCCATCGCGATTCAATCCTGCATATACCCCAATGCCCCATATTCACAGTGAGCTCACATAAACATAACATAAAAATTTCAGTATGCACAACAAATTCAGATGTTTGTTTTTTATATATGAGAAATAAAATATAAAAAATAAGATATATATATATAAATCGAATGATCATGAAATTAGGAATAAGAGGATATCTCAAGAAAAGGAAACTAAATAGCAAATCATTCAAGCTAAATATAACAACCGTTAGTTGAGCCCGGCCATCTCACAAAGAATAAGAGCGGCCACTGTATTCTTCCAGTGGGCAGAATGAAAAAGATCACTCACTAACTAAATAAGAAAGATAAAAATAAATAATGGATTTGGAATATCAAAAACTGACACAATTGAGAAAAAAAGAAGGCCGAAAACAAATTGGGGAGGATAAGAATCTCGAAATGGATCATAAAAAAAGAGAAAACCGAAAAACAATCTGGGAACGACGCTTACTCAGATGAACAAGATAAACAAAGAGAGTTTATCTTAACTAAGAAAGGGTTCGACAGGAAACCACCTCGTTGCTTCCAAGAGAACTTCAAAACGAAATTCAAGGTTGTCCCCGTTCATTTGAACAAACCTCGCCACTTTCACCCATCTTTTCTTTTAAATTTATCGATAATAAACGATTTTTGTCAGTTATTTTCTTTATCTTGAGCTAATGTCTAATGAATCTGACCAAATCCTGAGGAGAATAGCATTCGTTCCGAAATACTTATTCTATTCGCGACGAACCTTACCATCATTCTTGCCACGACTAGAAACGCTAGAAACACCATTCATCTCACCTCAGAATACGGGGATGACACATTATCGCACGCGTATGCAAGATCGATGGACACGAGATGCTCGGAATCAATACGATCTGTCCACTCGCAATGCTCCCAGAACAGACACATTTGAGCACAGTGGTATAAGGTGCGTTGTGGTGCAGTGGATATCGGCTCGGAACGAGAAATCGGGGAATCGAGTTCGAATTCCAGTTGAATTCATTGCATTCACTTACGCGCAAATACCCTTGGGAAAGGTATTAATCCGTCTCTTCCTTCCAGTTATGGGTTAAATAGCAGGACAGACTGGGTTCTATAGCCTTGGTCGGCAACCAGTCTGCCGCAGAAAGCAATGGCAACCTACTGTGGGATAATCTTCTGCCCAGTCAGTCATGTCTCTTTCGAGACATGATGTTAATTCCTTTTTATATCGGGCCGTTACACACTTAAAGATGAGTTAGTGGCTTGTTTCAGGAAAATAAATCACATATTTTTAGTCGGGAGTTTCAAACAATATTAGTGAAGAGGAGGATAATATGAAAAAATGTTTAAGACAAAAATAAGAGAATACGTCGTTCACTGAAGAGATACACAGTCGTACTAGTAATAGTAGGTGCACCTGAAATACACAGTTGCATACATTCAAAAGTAGACGAAGATTGCTTGAAATATTTAGCTTTCTTGGATTGTTGAAATGAAGTTCTTTGAAGCGCCAAGTGCTTGGGTAAAACCAGTAAGTGAATGAAAGGAATTTAACTGGAATTCGAACACGACTCCCCGATTTGTCGTTCCGAGGCCCTACTTCGGCCAAATCCTTTTTTTTTTTTTTCACAAATCTACTTTTCCTCGTCTTCTTTTAAAAAAACAGTAAAGAGGCATATCCCCACCTCTGCATCTATTTTCAGCTGCTGTAGTTTTTGTTGCCGTCGTCGTTGCTGTGATGGAAGCTACTGCGGCTGATGCTGGTGTATTTTTTGCTGTTGTTCTTGCTAATGCAAAGTCTGAGATTACCGTCGCTGCTGTTCTTGTTTTTGCTGCTGCTTCTTTGTTGATGTGGCTGCTGCCCCTGCTCTTGCTACTGCTCCTGTTGCTGTTGTAGTTGCTGCTGTACATTCTGCTGCTTCACTTTCTGCTTCTGCTTATCTGGGGCATCATATTGAAGAATAGGGGTCGCAATCCTTTGACCCTTTTTTACCATCTTCTGATATTTACTGAGACCATTGAGGGCCTGTCCGGACTCATCCGACCCCACTGCTTCATGTTCTTGGTTTTTAGATAGTTACTGGAATGGGAGTGATGAGTTCTTTCCGGAAAAGATTTTTGATAATTAACCTGCGGCGCTGCGTTACCAGTAGTGGTTTCGACGGCCTTCTTCAATTACTAGGATGTACTGTCCACGGCATGTCAAAATATCGAAGCGTCATTCATTCACTTACGGGTCATTGTCACCTGTAAAAAAAAACACCTCAATAGCCAATGCCCGCTTTGCTTTCTACTTATCTAACTTCCCTACCTGACTATACTGATAAAAAAAGACCCCCTAATAATCCTCCGATATATCCAAGGACATCCTGCGAAGTCTTCCAGGTTCCTAAATATTGTATTTGCAACCTCATCAATTCTCTGTCGATGATGCTTCCTGCGAGAATTCTCCCTTCCTCGACATTAGCCAGCATGATCTTTCGCATTACGTTTCACCTCCTCGCCAACACTTCGGAAGCTACATTAAGGTCCTTAAGCGCTATCTTCACTATCACTTCTGAAGCCGATCAATTTGTCTTGTTTTTACATTCGCAGTCATTAGGGAAATCGTCCTAGTTGAAACTGCCTCAAAGACAGAAGGAACTGTTAGCACCTCATTTCCAGATATAAACTTCAAAATGATAAGGGCTCTTTTTAGATCTATCAGCTGCCCACACGATGAAGTAACGGGGGTGAGTTGTTTCAGTCCGCTGGAGAGACGCTTCCATAATGGTGAGACTCCCACGTTAAAACAAAAGTTTAAACAAAGACAATAGTCAGTCAGTTAAGTGCCATGCGCAATACACGGTTTGGGCGATCATGTCTCGAAAGAGACATGACTGACTGGGCAGAAGATTATCCCGCAGTAGGTTGCCATTGCTTTCTGCGGTAGACTGGTTGCCGACCAAGGCTATAGAACCCAATCTGTCCTATTATTTAACCCATAACTGGAGGGAAGAGACGGATTAATACCTTTCCCAAGGGTATTTGCGCGTAAGTGAATGCAAGGAATTCAACTGGAATTCGAACTCGGTTCCTCCGATTTCTTATTCCGAGCCGATATCCACTGCGCCACAACGCACATCCAACAGTACGAATAAACACGTAAAACAGAACTAATATGCAAACACGGACAAAAATAGGTCACTTACTGTTCCATTTGTTATTCAGACAAGTCCACTCAGGCAGTGAAAATGTCAATTGTTTTTCTATCACACGTATGGTATCAGTGGGAGGGAAAGAAGGGGAGGGAGATAAAAATACATTTTCTGGTATCTGTTGCTCCAGTAGATATTTTTTCTGTTTGCAAGTTATTATTTTAGATCTCTCATTTAACAAGTTGTCTTGCACCGATTATAACACAATCACCAGTTTTTCTTACTGACACAATCTGCAAATAATATTTCCAATATTATATGGCTTTGCTTTTTTCAAAATACGCCAACATATTTTAGGGCGTTTCTCATTTTTTTCTTTTAGGTCCCAAATGTGTTGAGCTAGTTTCGTACAGTGTTCGTAATTTTCTAGCTTGAATGATGATCGATGGTTATATCATCCTTTCTTAAAGCTGCTTTCTGAACACCTAAAATACACTTTGTTTTGGTCCTTTTCATTTTCCACCTTTGCCTTGTAGACTACCTCTTCTGTTTTGCATACTCCCTTCAGTGGGCACTTATATTTATTTCTACAATAACACATGTGATTAGTTATATTACTATCCTGCACACTATCTTGATTAAATTTTTTGTTCTGCTTCTTAATTATATTTTTTAAATTGTTGGTACAACGATAACTTATCTTCATGGTGTTTTTTCGTGAAGATTTTGTGCAACTTATACATTTTGGGGAAGTGTTTATCAAGTAACTTGAAAAACATTATTTCTATATATGTTGTCACTCCTAAACTGAAGTAGGGTTTGAACCAAACAATGTTTGTTTCTCTTTAGATATTCCCCATCCGTTGAACCATTTGGGTTTTAGATTCAAGTCTGGTTTTGTGCCCCTCTTCTGTTAATGTTCTCTCATACTTTCTTTTTTTTTCTTCATAAATATCTTTACTTGAAGAATTTCTAGATCGCCAGCATTCAGTGCCTTTTGATCAGGTTTGATTACAGTTTTGGTGGTGTCTTGATCCAGTGTTTACATATTGCAATTTGCTATTTGTCTATATTTCTGAGATGAGGTAGTATTTACAGTATTTACATTATTCGGACAATTGTCCTCATCTTTGTTGAAATTTGTACGACGTTTAATAATAGATCATTCTATTTATTAAACAGTATTATATATTTATTTCTACCGGCCTGATTATTTACACATTTTCGTAATAAAAATTTATCGTAAATAATCAGGCCGGTAGAAATAAATATATAATACTGTTTCATTAAAAACAGAATATCTACTTAAATACGAGTATCGATAAAAAATAATGTTCAAACAATTCATTTCAAATATATATATATACATAGTGTATCGAGGCAGCAGATACTTTTCTAAACATATACTGTTAAATATGAGAGACAATGAATGTTTATTATATTTAATCATGAGCCGTTTTAAACATCGTATTTCGGCTTTAATTTCTGTTGAAAATAAAGACAAAAATTCTCCAACATTTGGATAATTTTTATTAAGTTGGTTCTAAGCTTTCGGTACACATGAGCCATCTTCAGAAAGGTTACAAGGACGTTAACACAAAAACATCCGCCATCTGCGACGATTTTAAAATGTGTTGACATAAAACTCCGCTAAGCAACTGCAACAGTTACCTAAAATAACAAACGCAGTTCGCAAATTTGTAATGCGGTTAAACAACATTTCTCAGAAAAACATAACTATGTAGGTAATATCAAACAGATTCCTTACTCATACACATTATAAAAAGAACCTTCAAATATTGGAGGCCATCTACATTGAATCCAAACAACCCACACTTAATAAAACCACATCTAATCTGGTCATCACACATTTGCATCTAAATATATGGTTCTGTTATCATTTCGAGTTCTCACGCGGTGTGACGTCATAGAACTGTCTCTAAGGGGTCCTAAATTTGGCTTTTGTAGTATTTTTAGCATGATTGTAAGGTTAGTTCTTTAATGTGTTTGCAGTTTACCGTTGTTTCATGCCTCTGGTTTAAAAGCCTGTTGCTACTCATGTATTTAATGATTTCAATTTTTCTTGAAAACAAATGAAATATGGTTCCTTTATTGATTTAGCTGTTCTTGCTTGTTTGAGGATTTTCCATTTAACTTTAGCTGTTTTATTTTCTTTTGTTAACTTCCAAAAGTATTTGGAAAAAACGTCATGTTTTCTTTTGTTTTGTTTTTTTTTTATTTTTGTTTTTTTATTTTTATTTTTATTTTTATTTTTTTTTTTTTTGCTATTGAAGGATGAGAGGTGGTTGTAAAAGCGCTTTTTAAATATGTTCATTGTGTTCCCGAAATAAATTTTCTCATCTTTGGGATTTTCTATGGATGAAATCGAACACATATATATCAGGGATTTGGTTAAATATTTATCAGGAATGGGGCATTGGTTTGGGTTTCTGCAGTTACAATGGTTATTATTATGGGGCAGACTGGTATGAGTGTTGGAGTTATTTTTATTGTATGCTTTTAATATTTTACTGTTATGTACTTTAATTATTTTTTTATATTGTTGGAGTAGCTATAGCTTAGTTTTATTGTATTCCTATTGGAAATGTTGCTTAGAGGGTTATTGTGGGGAAAATACTTATCTATTAGTTTAAGAAATTTATGTCCCAATTTAAAATTAACTAACTGATTAAAAGGAGAGTTATACCATATGATTTTTCTGTTTCTATTTTTTCTTTCTGAGCTCTTGAATTTTTCCACAAAGTTAATTTTGGAGGATTGATATTCGCTGTCTTTAAGAATGTTATCGTAAATTTCCGTTTTTCGAATATTTCCTGATTTGAGGAGTGTGTGTTAATGCGGTGTTCAACAGATGATGGAATATGCCTGATAATGGATAGTGGATGATTATAGTTGGGGTTTATATAGATTGGGTGAGCATTCTTTTTCATGTAAGGTTGAAAAGTGTTAGATACTAATTCTAATTTTATGTCTAGGAAGTCAACTTGCTTGATATTAGGGTTAATTACTACGTTAAGACCAAAAGATTTAAAGACTTTATGGATTTATTTTCTAGTTTTATCAATCTTACCTCCAGTAGATTTATTTATTATCATGAGTCCGTTCTCTCTATAGAGTCCTATATTGTTAGTGTCAATTTCTTTCTACACCGTGAGGCTGTACAATAGGAATAATCCGACTAGATCCGAAGATTCTGAAGAATCCAGGGCTCCCATAGATACATCAAAATTATCTATTGAATCTACTGTTCGTTGTCGTGGATAAGAACTGATTTTCTGCAGTTCAAAATTATTTTGATTTCATCCTTTGAGATGTCCGAATAGAATTCCGCTAATTGCAAGATTGAAAAGGCTCTCAAATACCGATGGGTAAAAATCCACGACGTCAAATTGTAGGAAAGTGGCATTATTTTTTTCCCCAACGTTCTCGAACCAGTCGATTACATCCAGTGTGCTCTTCCATTGCATGAGTTAGGCCTTTTTCTTATGTATTGGTTAACTCTTTCTAGTATTACCTTAATGATTCTGCCGATTTCTGATTGTGTAGGTTTTATAATTCTAGTGGGTAATTTTCGGTAGAATTCCGGCTTATGGTCTTTTAAAAGTATGTATGCCTTCTTTGTTGTAATTTTGGGAACTCTGTCACTTATTTTAAGGTTATCCGTAATTTGTTTGTCAGAGTAGTTGATTCTATCTCTGTGGCTCTGGAGCTCCGTGTTAATTTTCCTGCAGTTTTTTGTGAGTTTTTTCTTCATTAGGCCTTTGTACCCTTTGGAGTCCATCTTATAGAAATTCGACGTTGTATCCGATTTGACAAAGACCTTGTTAGATTCGTTTATCCTACTGACCAGTTTGTCAAAGTGTTTTAGAAATTTGTTTTTGCGATTATATTAATTATTTTTGCTTTTACATTAATTCGTTTTTGCGTATATATATATATATATATATATATATATATGTATATAATGAATTATTTTGAACATTATTTTTACCGATACTCGTATTTAAGTAGATATTCTGTTTTTAATTAAGCAGTATTTTTATAGTTATATCTACCGGCCTGATTATTTACGATAAATTTTTATTACGAAAATAATGTGGATAGCACACATTTTCGTAATAAAAATTTATCGTAAATAATGTTCAAAATAGTTCATTACAAATTGTCGGTTGCTTATAACCAAGTTTCGTTAAAATTCGTTAATTTCCGTAACATGTTTACATATATATATATATATATATATATATATATATATATATATATATATATACAAGGATTAATTCAAAGATGTTGAATGGCCATTTCGATATGAAGATCCCCACGGGGAACGACACATCACCTCAGCAACAGAAAAAAACCTTTCAGAAACTGGAGAAAAATTTTTCTTTGTAGACTAATTTTTCTCCAGTTTCTGAAAGTTTTTTTTCTGTTGCTGAGGTGATGTGTCGTCCCCCGTGGGGATCTTCATATCGAAATGGCCATTCAACATCTTTGAATTAATCCTTTTTTAATATATATTTGCTCTGTAATATTTTATTACATGGAGCTCTCTTCCTGTACCATTTTTTAATATTAAAATAAATTTTTAATATTAATTAGGATTGGGTTTTTTGGAATTTACCTTCCTGCTTTTTTCCCTTGGATTGAAGTATCTGAATTAATATATATATATATATATATATATATATATATATATACAAATATTATCCCACGTTTTAGGCCCGACTCGGGGAATCGTAATGTAGGAAGAAATATTTATAAAAAATACAATCCTTCCCTCAATAAAACAACATGAAATACCTAAGACACACATACACAGACACACTAAATTTAAACGCGCTAAAATAAAAAAGATATTCGTGAACGATTGCAAATTATAATATTCCAAAAGCAACAAAAAGAACTTGATGACCCATTGAGTAGAATTGAATCAACATCGATGAAAACAATTTTGAAGTATAAAAACGAAATCAAATTTCGCAAGTCACTGTAAAAGATTTTCTGGCCAACGAAAGGTTCATGATTCCTAAAACGTAAGATATTTAACGAGCGAGTGTGTAAAACAAACAAACAAAAAAACGAGCACGCATATAAACTTTCTGACATGCTCAACAACCACTTATCTATATATACATCATATTTTGGCCATCAAAAAGGTAAACGGATCTCGACATATAAAGTCACAAGTTTATTCGTCTGAAGAGACCCAACTTTGAACTCGAAATACGTGTTGCGACACAAATACCATTATGGACACTTAATATATCATACAAAACGCAAGTAACATTAATAATAATAATAATAATAATAATAAATCTTCACTTTAAACATTCACGTTCACGGCTTCACGCACTTTTTATCTTCTATACCAATTTCTCTCATTGGAACAACATCTATTTCTGTTTTTAATATATATATATATATATATATATATATATATATATATATATATATATATATTATATTTTAGAACATGTACATAATTTCTTTATATATATTATATTTTAGAACATGTACATAATTTCTTTATTTATATATAGAAAGATTATGTACATGTTCTAAAATATAATTTATAATAAATATTCACAGGTCTATATATTATATATCGAGTACTGTTTTAAATTAATGTTTTGGACGTTGTAAGAATTATTTCTTCGTTCTGTATTCAATCGGATATATATATATATATATATATATAGGTTGGGACCAAATATCGATTTGAATATGACAGAATAAGATAAAGAACAAATAAGAAATGTTTATCCATCTGATATGTTTCCGTTTTATAAAATCTTCATCAGAAAATCTGATGAAGATTTAATAAAAATGAAACACGTTACATAGAAAAACTTTCTTCATTTGTTTTTTTTTTATCTTATTGCACAGACGCATCAAATCCAATCCAAAAGTATTGAAACGGCAAAGTTAGTTCCATTGTATTGAAGTTCATTTGGATGTGCGTTGTGGTGCAGTGGATATCGACTCGGAACGACAAATCGGGTTGCCGAGTTCGAATTCCAGTTGAATTCCTTGCATTCACTTACGCACCAATACCCTTGAGAAATGTATTAATCCGTCTCTTCCCTCTGGTTATGGGTTAAATAATAAGACAAATTGGGTTATATATCCTTGGCTCGCAACCAGTCTACCGCAGAAAGAAATGGTAACCTACTGCAGGATAATCTTCTGCCCAGTCAATCATGTTTCTTTCGAGACATGATTGCCCAAAGCGCGTATCACGTATGGCACTTAACTGACTGACTAACTATAATAGTTGGAATCATGATTAAGGCTTTTACAGGTCATAAAGTCGGGGATCGGTTTTCTATTCTTATGAAGTAATACACTGAACCCCCACTAATTACTACTTAATAATATAATAAATCTTTTCCCCCTCTAGCTATGTCAAATAACAGGAAAGATTGGGTTCTATAACATTGGCCGGCAACTAGTCTACCGCAGAAAGCAATAGCAACTTACTGCGGGATAATCTTCGGCCCAGTCAGTCATGTCTCTTTCGAGACATGATCGCCCAAAGCGCGTATTACGTATTGCACTTAAGTGAGTGACTGATATTCATTGTAGTTATTTTGGTTTAAGATCAAATAAAAAGCTCTAGTAATTTTTCTGACCTTAGCTAATGTTGTTTTCCTTAACCAACCTGTTTTATGTTTCTTTCTTTTTCAAAACATTCCAAATTGTTATTTTGGCAATGTCCTATGTTTTTCCAATGACCCAGCTTTAAAATGACTTGCCTTTCTCCCATAAACTCACGTTTTCATATTGGTTTATCTAAGAAATGCAGTCTTTTTAGGTGAAACGCAAGGCTAAAACCAAGAGTAGTCATTCAGAGCTATTCAATGTTTAAACAATCAGTCTAAAAGGCAATACCTGAAAAACAGGAAACACCTGTTAGTAACAAGTTCTAATAGTTTTCAGTCAGTTAAGTGCCATACGTGATACACGCTTCGGCGATCATGTCTCGAAAGAGGCATGACTGACTGGGCAGAAGATTATCCCGCAGTAGGTTGCCATTGCTTTCTGCGGTAGACTAGTTGCCGACAAGGCTATAGAACCCAAACTGTCCTGTTATTTAACCCATAACTGGAAGGAATTAATTAGACGGATTAATACCTTTCCCAAGGGTATTTGTGCGTAAGTGAATGCAATGAATTCGGCTGGAATTCGAACTCGGCTCCCCGATTTCTCGTTCCGAGTCGATATCCAATGCACCACAACGCACGTCTAATAGTTTTACTCACTTTAAAAATAGGTTTAAACAAAAGATGGTATGACCTAAGTTGTCTAACACATTTAAAACTGTAGGGGCCTCGGTGATGTTTCTCAAATTGGCCTTGTGCCAAACACAGTCGAAGTCCACACAATTAAAAATATCTGAAATTTGAGTAAATGGTTGGAAAAATTAATGTATTTTGTTTGTGAAATAAGTGTAATTTTATTAATAGAACTAAGTAACAAATTCGTAAGAAGTAAAATACTTAAATATAAAATGCATATAGCTAATTATTCTGTATGAGTGAAATGTTCCAATAGAAAATTCATGTGGTTAAATATTCCAGAGAAATTGTAGTATGTAGCTAAGTGTCCCGGGGCGTATGCTGATAGTAGCAGAATGTAAAGTCTTATGTTCCTTCCTCTTTTGAGCAGGTTGGTGACAGGGTGAGAAAGAAGAGGAAACAAATAAAGAAATTGTACTGAGTGGTCTTTAGTTTTAGGAATCATTTGAAGATGGCCTGTTTCTATTGTTCGCTTTGGCAACGTAGAGTAAAAACGAAGAAAGGAAAATTGGAGGAAGAGGTAGAATGAATATATGTCGACGCGACATGGCCTCGGCTTGAAGTTTCTTCCTTACATTGCGACGAAATGCTATCAGATACTGCTCCCATTCTGACTGATTTTGACTGGACAGGGGACGCGCCCTTAAGTAGAGAATCTCGTCATGTGGCAGGCTCCGAACGGCATTTTCATTTTTTAGGTGTTAAGAAAAATTAACTAGCGTCGTAATTCATTTGCTATTTCCTATCTAATCAGCATCCAGAAGTTTACTTTTCACACTAACCTTGTGAAATTTGCTTTGGTTTGAGTTTTTCCAAAATGTTTTTAGTCGTTTAGATCCAATTTTCCGAGTGTTTTAAGTTAATTGTTAGATGATATAGGATCAGTATCCTATAAAACTGAAACGTTTTCAGTGAACCACAAAAACAGTGGAATTGGTCTTGATATACCAATACTTTTCGAGGGGCTGTATGTATATGCGTCTCTTCTCTTTCTCACCCCCCTCTCTCTCTCTCTCTCTCTCTCTCTCACGCTCTCTCTGTATATATGTGTATGTATGTGTGTACGTGTCTCATCATTTTAACCGAAGGAAGGTGATAATGCCGCTCGGACGCAAGCGATTACTATTTGTTTGAGTACTTGATGGAGGATATTGGTTTTATCTTTATTCCTACTATGAATGACTATGCCATCAACATCAAACATATTATCAGTAAACTTGAAGTTGGGAGAGAAAGCTGTTTTTTTTTTTTGTTTTTTGCTGTTGATAGACTTGTTTGGTGTATAAACATGATTTAACCCACAAACGAAACATCAGGAATCTTGGGCAGAATAATAATTTTGCGATATTCTGGAATTTCTTCCACGAATTACTTCAACGACCGATTTTTTTACGAGAAATTCATTGTTTTTAATTTTTCATTTGACTTTCTGTCGTTTGGTTGGTCCATTTAGATTCCCTTGCATTAAAGTAATTCTTAAATTACAGAAATAACATCGGCAAATCGTAAAAGAGTCACTCCTTCAATGTGAATATATCTTTTCTTGCCTTTACATTCAAATTGTGCGATGTGGTGCAGTGGATATCGACTCGGAACGAGGACTCGAAGAGCCGAGTTCGAATTCCAGTTAAATTCCTTGCATTACACTTACGCGCAAATACCGTTGGGAAAGGTATTAAGGCGTCTCTTCCCTCCAGTTATGGGTTAAATAACAGGACAGATTGGGTTCTATAGCCTTGTCTGGCATCCAGTCTACCGCAGAAAGTAATGGCAACCTACTGCGGGATAATCATATGCCCGGTCAGTCATGTCTCTTTCGAGACATGATCGCCTAAGCATGTATCACGTATGGCACTTAACTGACTGACTGACATTCAAATTAATGGCATCTGCTTTCAAGTCTAACTGCAAATAATACCTTCTTCTTCTTCTTCTACTACTCCTACTACTAATACTAATACACATCTTCTTTTTCATGTATCGTGTTCCTTCAGGACGTAGGCAATCATGGACTTCCATTTGTCTCTGTCCCTTGTCGATCTTAATATTTTCCCTCTTGGCATCTCTCCCAATCTCCGCAGCGTTATCCATTTGCTCCAGCCCCTCAAGTATGTCTCGTAATGCTTTCACCTGTCTCTCTTTTCCTCTATCCATCCTGTGAGTATCAGATTTTCCAGGCTCTCCTTCCTCATTAGGTGTCCCAGAAAGCTCAGCTGTCTCTTCTTGGTGTTAAGTACAGATTTTCTTGTTTGCATCCTCTCCAACACCTCGTCGTTGCTCACGTGCTTGGTCAATGACATTCTCAGCATCCTTCTGTTGAACGATATTTCTGCTGCCTCAAGCCTCTTCTTCATCCTTGAAGAGATCGTCCAACATTCGCTGGCATGCAGACAGATATCACATATCAGTCCAGCATTCTTTACTTTATATCCAACTAGCAGTATAGGCCGGCGTTGCTCGGGCGTAATGAAAGCTTTTATATATATATTATCGATTTTCTGCACGATTGTAAGAACTGCAACCTTGAAACTTCTGAATATCATTTCTTATGTATTTGTCTATGAGTGTATCAAATTTGATTAAAATCGGACCACTCTTTCTATAACACGATTTTTTCGATTATCGATTTTCGATATTTATCGGGGGTACCTCGGCACAAAACCTAGCTAAGAACACTCGCAGACGCCTACAGTACAACTGTGTAAATTTTCAAGAAAATCGGTTCAGCCGTTTCGGAGTCTATAGGTAACGGACACACACACACACACACACACACACACACACACACACACGCGCACACACAGACAAAGTTCCATTGATAAATAAGTTTAGATGAGATTTTCCTGTCTAGCTTTTGAAATGCATCCTTTTTCCATGCTAATGCATTTTCGGATCTCAGTGTCACACTTTCTGTCCCCTCTCAGAACGCTTTCCAGATATTTAAATTTCTTTACTTGTTTTATTTTAGTGTCCCCAACCTGTAGTTGACATTTTGGGGTCCTATTTTTTGCTGATGACCATAGATTCAGTTTTCTTGAAGTTTATACTCAGTCCTTTTTTCTCGCTTTCTCTTGCTACTTTCTGTGTGAGATGTGCGTTTTTCTTTCCATGTCTGTGTCATCCGCGTATCTTATACTGTTGAGACTGGGGCCGCCAATGACAAATCCTGGCAACGATTCTATCTGATAGGTCAAAATAAAACCTTTTCTCAGTAGTTAAATTTTTATCCGACTTGAATGTTCGTAAAATCAAAATGTACGTCATGCCACTTCCAGATGTCTTAGTTATCTCCCTTTAACTCTACCCTCGAATTTTTTTTCACTTCTGCTGTGGCCAGGTATTAACTTCAGAATTCTTTGGTTCAAGTCACTGGATTTAACCAACGCTTTTATTCCTTAAGCCATGTGTCCTGAAACATGGCTTAGTGGATAAACTCAGTTACCTGGAAGCGGCTTGACTCATGGAACGAGAACAATCTTCTTCAGTAAATAAAATAAAGAATTCAGTTCAAAATTCTAATCATCTGAAGAAGGTCGGAGCGTACAACGACCGAAAGGTCGTGTATATGACATCAAAGATCCTAACAATGTAACCGGTAGTGCCAGTCACATGGTCGGTTCAACCGCAACTAAACCGTTTCAAGCGAGAAGAGACGTTTGATACCCAACGGCATTACAAATAAGGCCTATCAAAGGACGGATGAATATTCTTGTAGAGACCGTAGTTTCCGTCAACATCTCAATCCACTCTCACTCTATCCAAGAAACCCAGACCAGCAGAATATTCTACTGCGACCAGAGAGCAGACTGGGATTCGTTCCGAGACTTCCTCTGTGACGTCCCCTGGAACAACGTCTTCGGTCTTCCTGTCGAAGACTGTGCGTCTGAGGTCTCCTCTTGGGTTAAGGCTGGCATCGATGCTTTCATCCCTGCCAGAAAATTCCAGCTTAAATCAAATTCGTCTCCTTGGTTCTTGCCCGCTTGCTCGGCCGCCATTGCCCACCGGAACCATTTCTTCCGGTTCTATCGAAGCTACTCGTCGAACGTAATAAGTGTAAAAAAGTACTGAACGAAACTAAGATGGTGTTTGCTGCCAGAATGAAGCAACGCATAGCATCCTGTAAGTTCGACGCCAAAGATTACTGGCGACTCTGCAAAAGCGCGCTCAATCAGAGTAAGACTTCAATACCCCTACTAATCAATGAATTTGAGGTTCTCACCTCCCCAGCGGACAAGACTGAATGCTTTGCTCGTAGATTCTCCAACAATTCGACACTGGATTCGTCAGGAGTACCTACATCCGACTTCCCACCTAGAACTAAGGCTTAACTGAATAACGTCCACATTACACCTTCGCTGGTCTCTAAGATAATCTCAAAACTTTACCCTCACAAAGCGAGCGATGAGGACGGAATCCCAATCATAGTCCTGAAGAAATATGCCCCAGAACTCTCATCTGTCCTCTCTAAACTCTATAACTTCTGCCTATCTGCTTCCTGCTTTCCTGCCTGTTGGAAGTCCTCCTCTGTAGTTCCTATATTTAAGAATACTGGCGAACCCTCGGACCCCACTAATATCAGTCTCCTTCCGATCTTCGGCAAATTTTTCGAAGCCATTATCAACGCCGAGGTGATTCAGCATCTCACGGCCCACAGGTTTCTCTCGGACAAACAGTACGTATTCCGCTTCACCAGGTCTACTGCTGATATACTAACGAGCACTACCGAGTATATATATCAGGCTCTCGACAAGAATGGCGAAGCCCGAACCGTTGCCTTGGATATCTCCAAATCGTTCGACAGAGTCTGGCATGCTGGCCTTTTATGCAAACTACGGAGCTACGGTATAACTGGACATTTGTTTGACCTAATCCAGTCATTCCTCTCTAACCGCACATTGAAGGTAGTATTAAATGGACATGCCTCCCACAACTACCATACGAACGCGGGCGTCCCTCAAGGTTCTATCCTAGGTCCCTCGCTCTTTCTGATCTACATTAATGATCTCCCCGGTGTCATTAGAGCCCCAGTAGGCATGTACGCCAATGACACCACAATTTATTCTCGCCTAAACACGACAAAGCGAACCTCGCTGCACAGCTTGAAAAGGACCTCCAATCCGTAGTGGACTGGGGTATGAAATGGCTCGTTAATTTCAATGCTTCCAAAACGATGCTGCTATCAATTAACCACCACAGACAATCGCATCTACCTCCCATTAGCATGAAACAGGCTTGCTCCCAGAGAGTAAAACACTACGCCTCCTTGGCCTTACACTCTCGGCGGACCTCAAATGGAATGACTACATCAAATCCATTGCTAAATCCGCCGCTATGAAAGTCGGTTTTCTATGCAGGGCTCGGAAGTGTTTCCCGTCTGAATCTATCCTGCACATATATAAATCTACCATCCGCCCGTGTATTGAATACTGTTGCCACATCTGGTCGGGTGCCCCTGCTACTCTCCTCGGGCTTCGTGACAAAATACAACGGAGAATCTGTAACGTGATCGATACTAACTTGGCAGACCGGCTGAAACCACTCTGCTACCGGCGTGACGTGGCTTCCCTGTGCCTCTTCTACAAGTACTTTCACGGATTCTGCACCGATGAACTTAGGTCATTCGTGCCGCCTAGGTACGAATTTACACGTGATACTAGATTAGCAACTAGGTTCCACCCTTTTACAGTGAAACAGGTAAGATTTAACCGTAATTTCTACTCCAACAGCTTCTTTTCTCGCGCTTCCCGCCTGTGGAATTCCCTTCCACATGTCTGCTTCGCTGACAGCTACAATCTCCAGGAGTTTAAATGTAAGGTCAATAGATACCTCCTATCACACTAACTTGCATCTATTCTCCCAACACTCTCACCATCTACCCAACCCTCATTCTCGGTATCCTTAACTGTCTATCACCCTCCTTCTGACATTTCCTCTATCTAACCATCCTTTCTCACCACTTTCCACTCTAGGTAACCCCCTGCGCAATAGTGGCAGTGGAATGCATTGCTTGGAGTGAAACGATTATAAAAAAAAAAAAAAAGATAATGGTCATTCAGCACAATGGGGTTGTCTGGGTTTAACAGTTATGTTATGCGGCCAGCACCGTGATGACACAGTATCTCTGGCTGGCAGGCTTTGAGAGTTTCCCTGGTTGGAATGAATAGCTACGGGTCCGGAGCCAAAACACACCATCAAGTTGAAGGAGATTGACAGTTGTTTGACCTGGAGAAGGATGCACTTCACTAGGTCTACTTTTATTTTATATAATTTTACTGATACCTCATGAAGAGTGTTCTACTGAATCGTATAAAATTTCATAGCTTACAAATAAAAAGTAGATTGTTATTCTGCCCATTGTCTTTTTTCTTTTTTTCGGTTATTTGATCGCTTTCTTGTAGGTGACCTAATTCTTTTAACAATTACTCTCAAAACGTGTTTTTGCTTACATGCTTGATGTACTTATAAAGTGGTTTAGTCTGTTTAACAAATTATACATGTCGTAGTGTGATAGGACGTTAGTTGTAAAATAAAGATCTATATTATCTGCTTTCTTATAAAAGAACCTTTCATTTCACATTTTAAAACGAATATACTACTTACTATTATGGTGAAATACACCTATTCTATCGTGAATAGACTCTCCCACCTAATTTAAATAGAAGTGGTAAGTGGAACGAGGGTCATTCGATGTTGGACGATTGTAGTCGACAGTTAGTCGAATACGAAAGTAGTGAGCGACCTGGCAAGATTACACTGCGTAATACACTTTTTAATCATATCACTCCGAGCAAGGCAGTAACGCCACTGATTTGCAGGGGGGGGTACATAAGAGTGAAAAGATTGGAAAAAAGAAAACCGGGAACCACATCCTAAACAGGGAACAAGGGATGAGCCTCTACACCTGTTCAATAGACATGGGTGGAGTGTGAACCGGGCGATAGATTAGTCTATCTACTCCAGTATTATATTTCTAACGTATAGTACATTGAACCTATTACGATCGACTTTAGCACAAATACTAGCCTCCACTGTGAAAATAACTCCACATTTACAATTCATTTATTTTCAAATAACCTTTTCACAATCATGAATTTCGAGTACTGGTTGGTTTGACTAAATGTGAAAAGATTCCGAAATTCCTTATCGTCGTTTCCATTTTTTTCTCTCTATATTACTTGGTGCAGTGGATATCGACTCGGAACGACAAATCCGGGAGTCTAGTTCGAATTCCAGTTGAATTTCTTGCATTCACTTACACACAAATACTCTTGGAAAAGGTATTAATCCAGCTCTTCTCTCCAGTTATGGGTTAAATAATAGGACAGATTGGGTTCTATAACCTTGGCTGGCAACCAGTCCACCGCAGAAAGCAATGGCAACCTACTGCGAGATAATCTTCTGTCATTTTTCTTTCGAGACATGATCGCCCAAATTGTGTATCACATATGTCACTTAACTGACTGACTGAAGATAATAGTTGAAAACCTGATTAAGGCTTCTACTGGGCATAAATTGAGGGATCGGTTTTGTAATAAGGTAACAAAATATTCCCCCTTAATTATTACTTAATAACATAATATAACTCTTCCACCTCCAGTTATTAGGGACTAGCAGTAGAGCCCGGCGTTGCACGGGTGTCATGAAAGTTTTAAAACTAATCCATGGTCCTGGAGCTCAGACTCTTTGGACGTTAGCACGAAATACTAAAAAGCAATAGTTGTTTACAGTTAAAGCGAAACAGTAGACTGAAAGAAAAATGAATGGATGTAAGTCAAATTTTGATTTCCTGGTATCGATATCAAACAAGTTTTTTTCGTCGTAAACTGAATTTTGAAGGCTAAATAAGTCCTCTGAGTAAATGGTATCATGGCGGAGACTAAGAACTACAATTATACTTACTTAGAGCCAAACCCGAAGCAAAATCTAAAATAAAAGGAATGAAAAAAAATGCTGGGATACAGGCAGATGAACAGACACACACATAAGCATCTTGCCTTATATATATATATATATATATATATATATATATATATATATATATTATCGATTTTCTGCACTATTGTAAGAACTGCAACCTTGAAACTTCTGAATATCGTTTCTTATGTCGTTGTCTATGAGTGCATCAAATTTGATTAAAATCGGACCACTCCTTCTATAACCCGATTTCTTCGATTATCGATTTCCGATATTTAGCGGGAGTACCTCGACACAAAACCTAGCTAAGAATACTCGCAGACGCTTACAGTAGAAATGTGTAAATTTTCAAGAAAATCGGTTCAGCCATTTCGGAGTCTATAGTTAACGGATACACACACACACAAAGTTCCATTTATAAATAAGTTTAGATAAATAACAGGACAGATTGGGTTCTATAGCCTTGGCTGGCAACCCGTTTACCGCAGATGGTAATAGCAACCTACTGCGGGATAATCTTCTGCCATGTTCAGTCATGTTTCTTTCGAGACATGATCGCCTAAACTGTGTATCAAGTATGGCACTAAACTGACTGATTGATTACTGTGTAATTCACAACTCACGCTCTTATAACATTGTAACTTCGTAAAATGTTTTTTTTTTATCATTTATTGCCGAATAGCACTTTGGACGGGAGCAAAGATCTAATATCTAAGCAGATACTTAATCCTTATAAATGCTATTTTATTTCAATCTCAAAGTAAGCATACGAATTGCGATTGCTTATAGATACAAAAAGCAATGAAAATAAGTAAACAAATAATTTTATTTTTTTTGTTTTTAAGTGTCTTTTTTATTTAAAAGTTCGTCCTTTGCATGAAATTCTTAAATGACTCATTATCCTTACCTTATAATTTATTTTAAATAGTTTGATTCTGCCTTGTTTCAGTTTCTTCTTTACACCTAATGACCGTAATCGTCTGATATTGTCAGGGTATTTTTGGCGAAGTACTCTTATTATTATCAAGTCTTTATTTTCTTTCCAACGGGCGGGTCGTTCTTAAATTCTACAATCCTTAGATATTTTGAAACGACACGAAAGAATAAACTTCCTATGAGATTCTTCTTCTTCTATGTGTCCTGTCTTTTCAGGACGTAGGCGATCATGGCCCTCCACCTCTCTCCCTATCCCTGGTAGTTCTTAGCACGCTTTTTCTTTTTGCACTATGCATCCCTCGTTCTGTCATCCACATGATCAAATATGTTATCCGCTGCTTTCCTCTGTCTTTTTTTCCCCTCTATCTGACCTGTTCGTATCAGGTTCTCCAAGCCCTTCTTCCTCATTGCATGACCCAAGAACTTCAGCTGTCTCTTCCTGATGCTCAGTTTTAATTTCCTTTTCCTCTCCAAAACCTTATCCTTGCTCACATGCTTAATCCATGATATTCGCAACATGCTTCTGTAGAACCACATTTCAGTTGCTTCAAGGTTTTCCTTTATCTTTGATGACATTGTCCAGCATTCACTGCCATATTTAAGAACCGTCATCACATAGCAATCCAGTACTCTCTTCTTTGTTTCTAGCGAAGTTGTCCTGTTTCTTAATACTTAATTTCTGGAATGCTTCCTTCGCCATGCCAATTAACCTTCGGATCTCAGTGTCGTACTTTCTGTCTTCTGTTAAAACACTTCCCAGGTATTTAAATTTTTATACCTGCTTGATTTTAGTGTCCCTCACCTGTATTTGGCATTTTAGGCTCTAGGACGCACGTTGTAGTGCAGTGATGTGTCGGCTTAGAACGAGAAATCGAACAGAGTTCGAATTTCAGTTAAATAAATTATTTTTATTTGACAAATTAATTTTTGATAGTACACTGGATATACTAATTTATGTACTGAAAACATATTGGAGATCTTCTTCAATTTTTAAAAAGACAATAGGCTCATTCGGATAAATTCAATGGCGATTCTAATTAATCTTTCGAGAACACATTGGGTTGATAACTTAACTAATGATATTAGTTTACTTACTGTTAACATGTTTAAGACAATAGCTTAATTAGTGAAAATACATTGATTAGTACAATCGAGATGGAAATTTAATTATCAGAACACATTGAATATGCCGGCTAAATTATTAAGAATATATTAGAATGCTAATTTAATTAGTGAGAACACAATGGGGATATTAATTTGATTTTTGGGAAAACATTTTCTGAAATACGTTGGCGCTGGTAATTTAAACATTAGGAATAGACTGATAATGCTGGCTTAATTATTGTTAACACATGACAAAACCTATTTTTCCCAAACCTATTCGGGGTACGAATTATTGCGAACATATTTGGAATAGTAACCGGATTATTAAGAACATATCTGGGATGAAGATCTACGTATTAGGAAGACATTGGGGCTGAAAATCTATAAGCGATGAAATTTTCAAGAATTACAATTTTAGATTATATAATTATTAATGCACTTTACGCAATGAGCTTAAAAACATTAATTAACATTGTACACACATATATAGGGAATCAGACTGTCTATACATGTACCCATTAAAAATAACATTATTTTTTTTTATCGATGCTCGTTTTTAAGTAGATATTCTATTTAAAAATAAACTATTATATATTTATTTCTACTGGGCTGATTATTTACGATAAATCTTTATTACGAAAATGTGTGTCATTCGGCAGGATTCGAACCTGCGACCCCTGTCCGCATACGGGAAGCTAACATGCGTTTTAGTATCCTGACAAACATTTTCGTAACAAAAATTTATCGTAAATAATCAGGCCGGTAAATATAAATATATAATAGACTTTGATTATAAACAGAATATTTACTTAAATAAAAGTATCGATCAAAAGTAATGTTCAAACAAATTATTTCAAATTGTCGGTTGTTTATAACCATTTCGTTAATCTTCGTTACTTTCCGTAATATATATATATATATATATATATATATATATATATATATATAAACATGAATTAGAAGAGAGTGAAGAGGAAGACGAACCAGTTAGAAATGAGCAATAGAAAGCTGAGAATGCTCCACCTTTGAAACTGTCATTACGACAGTTTCAAAGGTGGAGAGAAAGGAAAGGATATACGTGGTGGGGAAAGAGCTAGAGTCAAGTTGTTAATAGATAAGTATTGACATTGCATTTAAATTCCTGGAGGTTGTAGCCGTCAGGAAAGCAAGAATATGGGAGCGAGTTCCACAGGCGGGAAGTGTGAGAGAAGAAGCTGCAGGAGTAGAATTGTCGTCTGCATTTGGCTAACCTAACTGTGATTGGTTGGGACCCAGTTGCCAATCTGGTTGTACGAGTAAACACCTGTTTAGGAGGCACCAGTGACTTAAGTTCGTCCGAGCAGAAGCCATGAAAGTATTTATAGAACAGACAAAGGGAGGCCACATTTCGACGGTGGGGGAGTGGCTGTAGTCGAGCTGCCAAGTCAGTACCTATCACATTACTGATTCTCCTTTGGAGCCTGTCGAGAACACTAAGGTGAACGGCAGGGGCGACTGAGCTTATATGGCAGCAGTACTCCATGCACGGACAAATGGTTGACTTGTATATATGCAGGATGGATTCAGGGGAAAAAACATCCTGGCCCGACACAGTGACCCAACCTTCTTAGCAGCGGATTTAGCTATGGACTCGATGTAGTGGTTCCATTTGAGATCAGAAGAGAAGGTAAGGCCGAGGAGGCGCAGTGTATTGCTCTCGGGAGAATCGCTTGGTCCATGCTTATGGGAGGCAAGAGAGGTTGCCTGTGATGATTGTCAGTCAACAGCTTGGTCTTAGACGCATTGAAATTGACAAGCCATTTCTTGCCCCAATTCACCACAGTGTAGATCCCACAGGTCAGCAGCGAGATTATGTTTGTCCGCCACGGTTTTTTTACTGATGCGAGAGTAAATTGTGGTGTCATCTGCGTAGATGCCTACTTGGCACTTGATCTCATCTGGGAGGTCGTTGATGAAAATAAGGAAGAGCGTCGGGCCCAGAATAGAGCCCTGTGGGACAGCAGCATTTGTGCTGTAGGATGAAGAGGCATGCCCATTCAGGACGACCTTCATTTTGCGGTTATTTAAAAAAGATTGGATTAGGTCAAGCAAGCGTCCGGTAATACCGTCACCCCGTAGCTTGCATAGAAGGCCAGAATGCCAAACCCTGTCAAAATACTATGAATTTATAAACCATATTAACAACTATTACAATATAACGCTCTACGTTGTATCGAGCACTTTTATAAAAGTAAATGCATGAACAGCAGGTAAAAAAAACCTACGAGTTCCACAACTTTGTTACAGTGTATATATATATATATATATATATGGTTACAAACTGCCGACTGACCGGCTTAAATACACTAAATTCGCATCCCACACTTCACTTACATATCACCATACCAAGAATAAATCGTTCTCACCATTTATTTTTCATGTCCACTCATCACCAGATGAGGAGCACTGATGCCCCGAAACATAAAATTTTTGTGTAATGATACTATGCTTTTATAAACCATTGTAACAACTAACACAATATAAAGCTCTACTTTGTATCGAGCACTCTTTATAAAAGTAGATGCTTGAACAGTTAGTTTAAAATCTACGTGTTCTATAACTTTCTTACAATATATATATATATATTTAATCATGTCACCCCAAGCAAGGCATTCCACTGCCACTATAGCGCAGGGGGTTACACAGGGCGATAGACGAGTTAGGATGTACATAGGGGAGAGTTGGAGAGAATGGGAGGGTTAGTATGTTAGGAGGTGTCTATTGACCTTACATTTAAAATCCTGGAGGTTATACCCGTCGGGGAAGCAAGCATGCGGAAGGGAATTCCACAGGCGGGAAGTGCGAGAAAAGAAGCTGTTAGAGTAGAAATTGCGGTTACATTTCATCGGATTCACTGTAAAAGGGTGCAGAAGCCATGAAAAGTATTTATAGAAGAGGCACAGGGAAGCCACGTCACGCCGGTGAGAGAGTGACTGCAGGCGGTCAGCTAAGTCGGTATCAATCACGTTACAGATTCTTCGCTGTATTTTGTCGAGAAGCCCGAGGAGAATAGCAGGGACACCCGACCAGATGTGGCAACAGTATTCAAAACACGGGCGGATGGTAGATTTGTATAAGTGCAGGATAGATTCAGACGGAAAAATTTCCGGGCTCTGCACAGAGAGCCGACTTTCATAGCAGCGGATTTAGCAATGGATTCGATGTAGTCATTCCACTTGAGGTCCGCTGAGCGTGTCAGGCCAAGCAGGCGTAGTGTTTTGCTCTCTGGGAGGCATGCCTGTTCCATGCTAATGGGATTGAGGTCCGGTTGTCTGTGGTGGTTAATTGACAGCAGCTTCGTTTTGGAAGAATTGAATTTTACGAGCCTATTCCTACCCCAATCCACTACGGATTGGAGGTCCTTTTCAAGCTCAGCCGCGAGGTTCGCCTTGTCATCAACACCAGATTTTTGATCGAGCTCAGCGTATACTGTGGTATCGGCGTACATGATCTACTTGTGATCTTATGGCATCGGGGAGATCATTGATGTAGATTAAACACCCGCGTTTGTAGGGTAGTTCTGGGAGGCATGTCCGTTTAAAACCACCTTGGAGAGGAATGACTGGATTAAATCCAACAAAATCCAGTAATGCCGTAGCTTCGCAGTTTCCGTAGAAGGCCGCCAGCCATACTCTCGAATGCTTTATAGATATCCAGGGTAACAGTTCGGGCTTCTCCATTCTTGTCGAGAGCCTGATATATATACTCGGCGATGGTCGTTAGCATATCAGTAGACCTGGTGAGGAGCCCGTGGGCCGTGAGATGCTGAACGACCTATATATATATATATTATAGTCATCCACAGACAGATCTGTTTCGCTGTACGGCTTAGACTCCGGTCGCTTCCTAACCCAGGATTGAAACCCGACCGAGTCGGCGATTCTACCCCTAGGCCACGAGCGTCTGTCAGAAGAAGGCAGGTTTTTAGAGCGTATAAACTCGCCCACACACACACACACACACACACACACACACACATATATATATATATATATATATATATATATATATAACGTAGAAAATTTGGTATATTATCCAGGTAAATTCCGAACTCAAAAGAACTCAATGTTAAATTTATTTATTCAATTTAACGGAATAATAAAATTTAGAAACAAGTTTAGATATTCCACAATTTCATGGGTAATAAATATTTCGCCGCCTAATGATGATCTTGCGGCTCGTCTGACCCAAATGATACAACAGTTAATCCTCAAAATATCCCCCCAAAAATATGATTATACACAACCGGTCACATGTTCATATTTAGAGTAGACATTTGTAATGGTAATTTACTAATAAAATCCTCGCTCATTCAAAAAAATAAAATAAAATAAAAAAAAAAATGAAAAAAAGAAAAGAGAGAACAAAGTAAACAATTGATAAATGAAAAGAAGAGAAAAAAGGAAAGAAATAGCAATAGAAAGAAAACGAAGACTATACAGAGAAATGAACATTAATATCAAGTATCGACATGGCGTCTATAAGGTCTGACGAGCCCCAAGGTCATCATTTGGCGGCGAAATATTTGTTAGCCATGAAATTGTAGTATATCTACAATTGTTTCTAAATTATATATTGTAACAAAGTTGAGCTTTTTTTTACCTGTTGTTCATGCATTTACTTTTATAAAGAGTGCTCGACAAAACACTAACAGCAATTCCACTCACCTATAAATAGTAGTAAAATAAAAACCATCTACACTTCCTTAAAAAAACCATATATCCCAATATAAGAATTAACTAAACTGAACGAAAAAGTGACCTGTCCAAAACTAAGCTTCCCAACACTCTTCTCCTAACCCAAAGCGGTATATCTATGACTAAAGATGGACGACTAGATCATACTAAAACTCCCATTCACTTACATCGTTTTCATTAACAGCGGTGCCACACCAATCACACATAGCAGTAAAATAAACAAAAAATGTCTACCCTTCCTAAAAAAAACCTATAAATCCCAATATAAGAAGTACCCAGACAAAATAAACCTGTCTTAAACTAAGCAACCTCTCCTAACCCAAGCCCACATTCACTTAAACATCATATCACCATAAATAAACCATTTTCACCATTTAATTTTCATTTCAACTTATCACCCAATGAGAAGCGCACATAGCAGCTTCAAAACGCGAAAATTTTTGTGTAGTGAGACTATGAATTTATAAACCATTGTAACAACCATTACAATATATATACACACACACACACACACACACACACACACACATATATATATATATATATATATATATATATATATATAAGCATGCAGTATGGGTATAGAAGAATCCAAAGGAGTATCCTGTACATACAGTGGTAGGATAACTCTCTAAGAGATATATAAACATATATACATATAAATACATATAGAGGAAATATAAGAAAAGTTAAGACAGACATGTTATTTCATGGTGAATCGGAGGTATAGGCCTATTTTAGGAGAACCATCGTCAGCTTCCGTCTTTATTTTACAAAAGATTTTACACGAATGTAAAAAAGTCGTGTAAAATCTTTTGTAAAATAAAGACAGAAGCTGACAATGGTTCGCCTGAAATAGGCCTATACTACCGATTCACCATGAAATAACGTGTCTGTCTTAACTTTTCTTATATATATATTTATATAATTGTACTGATGCTTAATGCCGAAAATGAAGGGTTTTTTTGTTTTGTTTTTTTTTGGTGGGTGGAGTCAGTAGTTTACTGGTAGAAAGGTATTTTAAGCAAGCAGGTATTTTTTGTCCTAAAGTACTCGATTTCAAGAGAGAGATAGAACGTTAATAAAATTAATGTGGAGAAATTTTGTCACTTAGCTGAACATTTTTATCTCAGTCATGCCGACATGAACGCTTCATTTTTTCTTCAAATTACACCAAACATCATATAAATACGAAAAGAAATTGGGAAACAACAGCAGGAAAAGAAAAAACTCTGACGAGTGAAGACATCACAATAATACCTTCACGAAACCTCGAAGTCAACATGACTGGAATAATACCTCTCAGCTAAGTGACACACTTCTCTACATTAATTAATATACAGAAGTGGATCAAGTAATGGTAACATCTTGAAATTTCAAGCAAATTTATTTCAATAAAAGGTAGGACCGCCTTTTGCAGTAATTACAGCTTGAGTCCTGCCTGGGGTCGTCTCATTCAAAGTCTGAATTCTTTCCGAAAGAAATTTTATCCATTCTTCAGCTGAGACAGACTCCAATTCTTTCAATGATGATGGTGAAGGAATCCTCATTTGTTTTACTAAGTCAGATAAGTGGCATACGTGATGCACGCTTTCGGTGATGATGCCTCAAAAGAGACATGACTGACTGGGCAGAAAATTATCCCGTAGTTGGTTGCCATTGCTTTCTGCGGTAGACTGCTTACCAGCCAAGGCTATAGAACCCAATCTGTCCTGTAGTTTGACTTAAAGTGGGGAAGAGATGTATTATATTATTAAATAGTAATTAGTAAGGGATCAGTTTATTACTTCATGACAGTATAAAACTGATCCCCTTCTTTATACCCAGTAGAAGCTTTAATCATGTTTTTAACTATTATATTCAGTCAGTCACTTAAGTGTCAGACATGATACACGTTTTGGGCGATCATGTCTTGAAAGCGACATGAGAGACTGGGCAAAAAATTATCCCGCAGTAGGTTGCCATTGCTTTCTGCGGTAGACGGTTTGCTTGTAAAGGCTATAGAACCCAGTAGGTTCTATTATTTAACCCACAACTGGAAGGAAAAGATGGATTAATACCTTTCCCAAGGGTATTTGTGCGTAAATGAAAGCAAAACAAACTATAAATGTACAATGATATTGAGATCTGGAGACTGTGTAGGCTAGATAAGATGTTCTACTTCACTAGAATGTTCCTTGTGCCATTCAGCTACAACTTTAGCAGTAAGAATGGGTGAATTACCATCCTGAAAGATGGCATCTCCTTCCGGAAAAAAGTTTCTGAACCATAAGATGAAGATTTTTACTTAAAATTCTTGAATAGTCCTGTCTGTTGATTTTAATAAGCTTTTTTATATATCTGCAAAAAAAAAAAAAATTAGCAAAAAAATGAAATACTACTAATATAAATCAACAAACATAAAAATAGACATATTTTCATTATCTTGTCCAACCCCTGTGGACGTATATAAACGTGGGTAAGGCAAAAATAGGTATACAGTAACAATTATAGCAGTACTGCCAGTACTATAGGATTCACTTTATACTAAAATCAATTTGATTAATTAAATTATTATTATTATTATTATTATTATTATTATTATTATGTCATTTTTCATCATATTTCGATTTCTGCTTTGGTTTCACTACCAACCAAGTCTGCGGGGAGACCTAAGGCAGGTAGTGGCGTGTTGTTATGGCTCCATTTCATGTTTTTCTATCTTCCCTATCATCTCCAGCATTACATAGATAAAGTTTTCCTTAGTGTGTGGGCTGTACTTAATAAGACAATTTTTTGTATATCTCTTAAGCTGGGGTTTCCAGGGATTCTTTCAATGTGTTGTTTTGTTCCATTTTTATCATTCCAAGTGCACCTACTATCACTGGCACAACTCTTGTTTTCAATTTCCACATTTTTCCTATTTCAATTTCCAGGTCTTTATATTTTGACAGTTTTTCAAATTCCTTGATTGCTATGTTACAATCCGCTGGACAAGCCATATCAATTAATAGACAAGTTTTCTCCTTCTGGTTTTTAACAATAATGTCTGGCCTGTTTGCTTCAATTTTTCTGTCTGTGTAGATGGTGTAATCCCATAGAATGGTTACATCTTCTATTTCTGTAACTGGTGCTGGGTGATGTTCATACCAGTGTTTGCCTACAGCTTTTCCATAATGTTTGCATATTGCCCAATGTAAATATTGCCCAACTCTATCGTGGCGATTTTTATATTCATTTGGGGCAAGCACAGAACAGCCTGAGATTAGGTGGTCTATTGTTTCTTGGTGTTTATCACAAAACCTGCATTTTGGATCCACATTATTATGCATAATATTTGCCTGAAAGTTTCTCGTGAAAAGATTTTGGTCTTGTGCTGCAAGAATAAAGCCTTCAGTTTCGGACTTTAATCCAGATGCACGTAACCATCGATGAGTATTAACTTTGTCAACATTAGATTTATTGGCACGTACTGGATATTGGCCATGCAGAGGTTTGTCTTGCCAGCGCTGTTTCATCTTTTCAAGAGCTTTATCTTTGGCTTTCATTTTCATATTTTTTGCCGCAATAGTTGGTTCTTGGCTTCTGTTTTGCTTTTCTACAGAATCTACTAACTGTAAATCTTGTTTGTATTTACTGCCTTCTTTTATTATTGAATATTTTTTCTTTCTTTCTTCATGTTGCCTTACTAATTGTAACATCCAATCCTTTGTTGTTTCTATGTATGTTAGTAAGCCAATAGTTGTTGTCTTGTATGACAATTCCAGCTGAATAAGACCCCTTCCACCTTCTTTACGGGGTATGTATAGACGGTCTACATCAGCCTTTGGATGATGCATCTTATGCTTAGAAAGAAGCTTTCTTGTTTTAGCATCCATTCGCCTGATGTCGTTTAGAGTCCAGTTTAAGATGTTGAAGCTATATTGGACAATTATTATTATTATTATTATTATTATTATTATTATTATTATTATTTTCATAATTTTTATTATAATACGACAATCAAATAATTTTTAATAAATAATAATAAATGTATTTCAGCTAAAGAGGTCTGTGTGAATAATGGTGAATAATGGTGAATAATGGTGATAAGCGATTTGAATATTTGGGGGATGAATAATGTTTTTGTTAATATGTTTGTTATTGATTAGGTATGTGTAATCTATGCAATGTGTTTTGTGCACATGATTTGCTTTCTTTAATATATAACTACCTTTTCACCCAAATACACACACATACACACACACACACACACGTATATATATATATATATATATATATATATATATATATATATATATATTTTCAAAAAAGGATTAATTCAAAGATGTTGAATAGCCATTTCGATATGAAGATCCCCACGGGGGACAACACATCACCTCAGCAACAGAAAAATCCTTTCAGAAACTGGAGAAAAATTAGTCTACTTTTCCTTTTTAAATAGATTGCAAAGAAATTAAAAAATAAAATCAAATAAAAAAAATAAAAATAAAGGGAAAGAAAAAGAAAAAGAAAAAGAAAAAGAAAAAGAAAACGAAAAAAAAGAAAAAGATAGAATAAAATCAAATAAATATATATATATGAATTACTTAGTTTTTGATCATAATAAAATTAGACCAGTGCACATTTGTATTAAAAAGTGAAAGTGTTCAATACAATTATATTGTAGAACTTTTAAATATTTTCCACTTGTAAACGAGTTATTACGCGACCTAGGTTTCTACCATGAGTGGTGGCTTCAGGCAATTTGCAATATATATATATATATATATATATAGAGAGAGAGAGAGATAGAGAGAGAGAGAGAGAGAAAGAGAGATTGTGTATTTAGGCAAGAATCCCTCTTTTATGCAAGTTACGTCAAAAATGACAGGAAAGTATACCCAAAAGTACTTGGATAAATATAACATTCGAACAATATTTATAAAACTTATGTTCTGAAAAGAAAAAATATAAGATCACATCAGAAATTAAACAAAAAATTAAACACAGTAACTTGTCTGTAATTTTTAACGAAACTTGCATATATATATATATATATATATATATATATATAGAGAGAGAGAGAGAGAGAGAGAGAGAGAAATAAAAAGAGCTAAAAGCCGTGAACGTTTTGTTTAAAGTGTAGATTTATTGTTGTTATTATTATTATTCACTAGCAGTATAGCCCGGCGTTGCTCGGGTGTAATGAAAACTTTAAAACTAATCCATGATCCTGGAGCTCAGACTCTTTGGACGTTGGCACGAAAGACTAAAAAGCGATTGTTGTTTCCAGTTAAAGCGAAACCATAGACTGAAAGAAAAATGAATGGATGTAAGTCAAATTTTGATTTCCTGGTATCAATATCAAATAAGTTTTTTCGTCATAAACTGAATTTTGAAGGCTAAATAAGTCCTCTGAGTAAATGGTATCATGGCTGAGACTAAGAACTACAATTATACCTACTTGGAGCCAAACCCAAAGCAAAAGCTAAAATAAAAGGGCTGAAAAAATAAAGACATATAGGCAGATAAACAGACACACATACAAACATCTTACCTTTTATATATATATATATATATATATATATATATATATATATATATATATATATATTATCTTACCTTTTATATATATATATATATATATAGATATATATATTATCGATTTTCTGCACTATTGTTAGAACTGCAATCTTGAAACTTCTGAATATCGTTTCTAATATCTTTGTCTATGAGCATATCAAATTTGATTAAAATCGGACTACTCCTTCTATAACCCAATTTTTTCGATTATCGATTTTCGATATTTATCGGGGGTACCTCGACACAATACCTAGCTAAGAACACTCGCATACGTTCATAGTACAACTTTGTAAATTTTCAAGAAAATCGGTTCAGCCGTTTCGGAGTCTATAGGTAACGGACACACACATACACACACACACACACACACACATACAGAACGTTCCATTTATAAATGTGTTTAGATATTACGTGTTTCTTGCATGATATATAATGGTATTTGTGACACCACACGTGTTCAACTTTAGACTCGAAACACGTGTAGCGTAACAAAAACCATTATGTGCATTAAATGTATCATACAGAAAACACGTAATAATAATAATAATAATAATAATAATAATAATAAATGTACACTTCAAATAAAACGTTCACAGATTGTCGCACTTTTTATTCTATACCAATTTCTCTCGGAAAATCCCTATTTCTGTTTTTAATATATATATATTAGTCATCCACATGCAAGCCTGTTTTGCTGTATCACAGCTCATCAGTGTGGCTAGACATCCACTTGCTTCTAGCCAGGATCGAAACGCGACCGATTTGATGTTAGTCGGAATCGCTTACCCCTTAGCCATAGGCACATTCTGTAAATACTACCTCAGCTCAGAAATATAGACAAAGAGTTCAGTTCGAAATTCCTAGCACATGAAGATGGCCCGAGAGTATAACGACCGAAACATCGTACAAATGGCAATAGAGATGAGGACAATAGTCCGAATAATGTAAATACTGTAAATACGACCTCATCTCAGAAATATAGCCAAAGGGTTCGGTTCGAAATTCCCAGCACATGAAGAAGAACGAAGCGTATAATGGCAGAAACGTCGTACAAATGGCAACAAAGATTAGGACAATAGTCCGAATAATGTAAATACTGTAAATGCGACCTCATCTCAGAAATATAGACAAATAAAATGATCTATTATTAAACGTCGTACAAATGGCAACAGAGATGAGGACAATAGTCCGAATAATGTAAATACTTTAAATCCGACCTCATCTCAGAAATATAGCCAAAGGGTTCGGTTCGAAATTCCCAGCACATGAAGAAGAACGAAGCGTATAACGGCAGAAACGTCGTACAAATGGCAACAAAGATGAGGACAATAGTCCGAATAATGTAAATACTCTAATCAGTGTTTTGTTAAACTTTTCTTACTTCCCTGGCCATCGTAATAGAATCAAAGTGTAACACCTGTTCATCTATAATGGTAATGTTAATACTAACCTTTTTCTTATGTGAAAACATACGAAATCCATTGACTAAGAAGCTAGTACTACTCGAGTTATGCTTTTCTTTCGTCATTCGGCTGGGATCAAAGTGTAGTGTCTGCCAATGCTCGGAAGAACTATATTTTAGCTCGCATTTGTATCTTTGTCTTTGAGCAGAACGAAACTGTAAAACTACTGAAAGGAGCCTGATCCCAACGAAGAGTCTCGTTCATTGCACTAAAAAAAGGGAGATTGTTAGAAATACCGATGCCCGAGAAAAGACTGATGACGAGGCTGTGCTATTTTTCCGACTTGAATCCCTTGCACACACGTCGAGTCCCCCACATTAAGCTGATCAGCAGTGGCATGAAGTGTTCATTTCTACCTTTTGATTGATTTTATTACATGCCATTTATTTACTAATTATTCGCTCAATACAAGGCCAAAAAGCCACTTAAACTAGAGCAATAATAAATAAGATTATCATAAGGAAGGATTATCCTCAGGGAGACCTGAGACGTCCGCCGCGAGTTTGTTCTACAAAGTGACCGTTCTGTGGATAAGCTGTCTGAAACTTCCTCCTTACCAATGGAACATGAATTATTACTCTACGCCTACATTTTTAAACTATTTCACCTAAAACGAGGTGATAATACCACTGCGTGCTAAGGGCTCACTGAGAGCGAAGGAGGTATCAGAAAGTGCTCAATAGAACAATTGCCTGAAAATATTTATAGAGAAGACAGTGTGAATCACGTGGTGGCGGTGGAAATGGGACTGAAGTTGAGAAGCCAAGAAAGGATCGATAACATTACAGATCTTGGTAGATCTGTTAATTAGCGTAAGAGTAACGCTGGTAGAATTTGGAGATGGTTCTTTCTGGTATATGATCCAAGATTCGGCATCCCACGTATATATGTTCCATGTGCCTATGGCTTAGGGGTTAGCGACTCCGACTGATACCAAATTGGTCGGGTTTCCATCCTGGCCGGAGGCAAATGGATGTCTAGGCACACTTATGAGCTGTGATACAGCGAAACAGGCTTGTATATTGATGACGAATATATATATATATATATATATCCGGGAAAATATTTGTAACGAATATAGTGTGATCTGGTGAAATTAGCTAATTTAGCTCATAGAAATGAATTATAATTTATAACCACTTTAAATAATGTATTGAGGTTTCCTTTTATATATATATATATATATATATATATAAGGTTATTATTATTATTATTATTAATATAATGACATACTTCAACTTGATAGCCATAAAGTTTCGGTGTTAAGCAAACATCATCATGACTTCCTGATGGTGATTTAACACCGAAACTTTATAGCTATGAGGTTATAGTACGTCATTATTATTAGTAGTATAAGTAGTAGTTTTAGTAGTATATATTGATGCTCTACTTTTGTATTGAGCACTTTTTGAAGTAAATATCTAGCTGTAGAATATACTTCAATTAGTAACAATTACTCATATTATATATATATATATATATATATAATTCGGTTTATCTACCTGAATATCTAAGTTTATAGGCCTATATCTAAGTTCAGATCTATCTCCCTCGCCTCTCTCTGCCTCTCTCTCTCTCTCTCTCTCTCTCTCTCTCTATCTATCTATCTATCTATCTATCTCTTCATATCTCCCTCATTGTCTGTTTCAGTCTGTGTTTGTGGGCAATGAGTTCATATCTATTTTCCTTAGTACAAAGTTCATTGCGAATATTGAAAATTTAATTTTTTTATCCAATCCAGTCTATGCATGATATTCTATACTTGCCAAATAACAGCTTAGTAGAAAAATGGTTTTGTTTTTTTGTTGTTGTTTTTTTCTTTTTTTAGTTGTTATTTTATTTTAATTAAACTCGCGTAATTTTAACCCGTTATTCGCCATCTCAAGTTCGACCTTTATTCTGTATTCATCTCATGTTTGAAATATAACCCCAATTACTTCCGACCTCAAGTGGAACTATTAGATTGAGTCAATAGCTGTTAGGAAGGGTTGGGTCACTGTGTCGAGTCAGCAAGTTTTTTTCCGCCTGAATCCATCTCGCGCATATACAAACCAACTATCCGTCCGTGCATAGAATACAGCTGTCATATATGGTCAGGCGCCCTTGCTGTTCATCTCAGAGTTCTCGACAGGCTCCAAAGGAGAATCTGTAATATTATAGGTCCCAACTTGGCAGCTCGACTCCAGCCACTTTCTCACCGGCGGGATGCGGCTTCCCTCTGTCTATTCTACAAATATATTCATGGATTCTGCTTCGGCGAACTTAAGTCACTGGTGCCCCCGCCACAATAGTTTACTCGTGCAACCAGACTGGCAACAAGGTTCTACCTATTTACAATTAAATCAAACAAATGCAGCCAACAATTCTACTCCATCAGCTTCTTTTCTCGCATTTCCCGCCTGTGGAACCCCCTTCTCTATACTTACTTTCCAGTAATTCTATTCAAAGATCTACCTAGTTGGAAGGACTTTATAATAGACAAAACACTTACATTAATTTTTTAAAAATAAAATGTTTTCTTGAAACTTTTGTTTTAGTTTTAATTGAAAGCAAACTGATTAAATTTACTGTTTCCAGTAAGCAAAACACTGGTGTATTTCAAACAGAAATGTTATTGATTGGAATCTAGAATTTTAAGATTTAAAAAACAAATTCCAATTTTCGGTCATTTTTGTGCGATCCACACATTTGTATAACAAACATTAGTTCTCGGTTTTAAAAATTTTGCAAAAATAAAATATACATCTGTGATGCGTCATTTTTTTAAAAATTTAAAATATAAAGTTAAATTAATTTGTTTTACACAAATATTACTAATTTTTACATTAAATTTAGAATAAAACTCTTTCTTAAAAACAGAGTGTTGATCTTTCGGACCTTTCCCATTTGATTTAACATGTAATGACAGGTTGATGCGTGATAAGATAAGTGTATGGTGATCAGAATTGACATAAATGTCCAATTGTTTTTCCTGTAAGGGTAAGAAACCGTGAAACACATGACTTTTTAATGCACACATGACAATTTTCATACAAAACCAACTTCAAATACACACAAAAAATTATTTTAGAAATACCATGTGTCGATGATTTGTGCTAAACTTTTCAATTTTCGATTAGTATATATAGTTTCCACTTAATAACTTGATAACCTAACGCCTACAAGTTTTTGTAGTATTTTAAAAATATTTTTGAAACTTTATAAATTATTATAATTAAAAACTGAAAAAAAATTATTTTAATATTTCATTATTAATGGAATTTTTCTTCAGACTACAATGTCCTTAATATGCATTATTCTTTAAAGGAATTAAAATCTTCTCGAATTAAATAATGTCATATCTTTATCGCATTTTTATTTTATTATTAGGAGCAGATTTTCAAAAAAAAGTCCTCAATGTTTCAAAAAATAATAAATAATGTACATTCTCCAATGAGTCCTGTGATTAACTAATAAAACCAATTTTCCCAACAAAATTGAATTTCCTAAAATGTCATGAATTTAAGTGGCGGAGGGGTAACAGATGTAAAAATATAGTCTCAACAAGATTTTTAAAAATAATAATTTAAAAATAATTTAATTCAACTGTGTATAAATCCTGAAGGTTTTACTAAAATCCGACAATTATTTGATTTTTGCAAGAATTTCCAAATTAATCTGTTTTTTAACAGAAAGAACTGAGTTACGTAATTTTTCATTCAGTAAGTGAGTTAAATGTCATACGTGATACACGCTTGGGCGATCATGTCTTGAAAGATTAATACCTTTCCCAAAGGTATTTACGCGTAAGTGAATGCAAGATATTCAACTGGAATTCGAACTCGACTCCCCGATTTCTCGTTCCGAGCCGATATCCGCTGCGCAACAACGCACATCTATTTATCTAGTATCTATGTTAAATTCTCGTAACGATTTGGAAACCCGCTAACAAAAATCAAAAGATATTTTTACCAAAATTTCGAAAGTGTTAGGATTTAAAAATGTTGAAATGATTTGTTTGAACGATATTCGTTTTCTTGATCCATACTCGTATTTAAGTGGATATTCTGTTTATTGTCAAACAGTATTATATATCTATTTCTACCAGCCTGATTATTTACGAGAAATTTTGTTACGAAAATGTTTCATTCGTAATAAAACGTTATCGTAAATAATCAGGTCGCTAGATATAAATATATAATACTGTTTGATTATAAACAGAATATCTACTTAAATACGAGTATCGATCAAAAATAATGTTCAAACAAATCATTTTAAATTGTCGGTTGTTTATAACCATTTCGTTAATCTTCGTTAATTTCCGTAACAAGTATATATATATATGCTAATATATATATATATATATGCTTATCTACTTGTCTGCCAGTAACTCTCTATCTTTTACTACTCAACTGTTACTTATGTTTGTGTATATCTATCTATCTATCTATCTATCTATCTATCTATATATCTATCTATCTCTGCCTGTTCATCTATCTATCTATCTATCTATCTATCTATCTATCTATCTCTGCCTGTTCTTCTATCTATCTATCTATCTATCTATCTATCTATGGTCGTTATCTATCTATCTATCTATCTATCTATCTATCTATCTATCTATCTATCTATGGTCGTTATCTATCTATCTATCTATCTATCTATCTATCTATCTATGGTCGTTATCTATCTATCTATCTATCTATCTATCTCAGTCTGTTCATATCTATCTATCTATCTATCTATCTATCTATCTATCTATCTATCTATCTATCTATCTAATTCTTTGATTACCTGTCTCTGTAGCGTGTTAGTTATCTAAGCTTGTTCGTGATCTATCTATCTATCTATCTATCTATCTATCTATCTATCTATCTCAGTCTGTTCATATCTATCTATCTATCTATCTATCTATCTATCTATCTAAGCCTGTTCATGATCTATCTATCTATCTATCTATCTATCTATCTATCTATCTATCTATCTAAGCCTGTTCATGATCTATCTATCTATCTATCTATCTATCTATCTATCTATCTCAGTCTGTTCATATCTATCTATCTATCTATCTATCTATCTATCTATCTATCTATCTATCTATCTATCATATATAGATTCGCTATAAATGTCCTTATAGAGATTTAAATTATTTTTATTATCATGAATCTACATCCACCGTTAAATAATCACTCTCTCAGAGGCAATCTTTATCTCGGTCAACGAACACACGGACAAAAGCACGCCTTGTTGCATTACTTGATAGTAAAATTCCGATTGCCAACGTTTATTGTGTGGTGTCCTATCACCAGCTGCAGGGCAACAGTATCTCTCGACTGAGAGGGCGACTTTCTTGGCGGCTGTGTTACGTGGCTTGACAAAGTCAGCAGGCCTGAAGATTGAAAGCAAGAGAAAAATTCGGAATTTCTAAGAGCAGCAAATTCCTTAATATTCGATTTCCGTAAAAGTGAAATCCAGAAATCGTGAACTAAAAAACTGCAACCTACTAAAGGCGGTGACAAAGAAATATTTCGCAGAATTTCGCGGACATTTTACTCCAATTATTTTAGGAGAGATCGATAGATAGATAGATCTATAGATCGATCGATCGATCGATCGATCTATCTATCTATCTATCTATCTATCTATCTATCTATCTATCTATCTATCTAATTCTTTGATTACCTGTCTCTGTAGCGTGTTAGTTATCTAAGCTTGTTCGTGATCTATCTATCTATCTAGCTAGCTAGCTAGCTAGCTAGCTATCTATCTATCTATCTATCTATCTATCTATCTATCTATCTCAGTCTGTTCGTATCTATCTATCTATCTATCTATCTATCTATCTATCTATCTATCTATCTATCTATCAGTCTGTTCATATCTATCTATCTATCTATCTATCTATCTATCTATCTATCTATCTATCTAATTCTTTAATTCTTTGATTACCTGTCTCTGTAGCGTGTTAGTTATCTAAGCTTGTTCGTGATCTATCTATCTATCTATCTATCTATCTATAATTCTATCTATCTATCTATCTATCTATCTATCTATCTATCTATCTATTTCTGCCTGTTCATCTATCTATCTATCTATCTATCTATCTATCTATCTATCTATCTATCTATCTCTGCCTGTTCATCTATCTATCTATCTATCTATCTATCTATCTATCTATCTATCTATCTATCTATCTATCTATCTCTGCCTGTTCATCTATCTATCTATCTATCTATCTATCTATCTATCTATCTATCTCTGCCTGTTCTTCTATCTATCTATCTATCTATCTATCTATCTATCTATCTATCTATCTCAGTCTGTTCATATCTATCTATCTATCTATCTATCTATCTATCTATCTATCTATCTATCTGTGAATAAAAGAATATACAAATTATGTATGCATTTCAATGTACATATATGAGTTATTTTAGGATCTACCTATCTACAGATTATATATGAACATATTCACAAACTTCTTCAGATACTTTTTAAAGGCCAATAATTTAAAAATCTTTTTAAATATCCAAGGAGCAGTATGTTGATTTCGGTAAGATTTCACTGGTCACGTTTAATAAAGCAATGGATGAAATGTAGAAGAAAAACTTGTGTTTGTTTAAATGTGTGTGTGCCGAGGCGTAATAAAAACATTAGATGTTTATTATGAATATAAGTATATGTAAGCGAAAATAACGCGTGTTAAGCGTATTTAAACTATAGACGAACTAAGTGCGTGTATGTGTCGGTCACGTTTGTCGGTGCGAATGACAGTGACGAAATACATTTTCGTTCAAAATATGTAAACAGATGTCAAGCGATGGAACGATTTCATTTTTTTCTCTCATTTTATTTTAAAAAAAAGAAGCTTCTTAACGCGAAATATTTTAGATTAAAGACACTTTTTTCTTACCTGTTCTTTAATTGTTCTATTCATCTTACCTCAGCATTTGAAATATCAGCTGCCTTTTTCTTGATGTTAAGTATAAGTTTCCTTTTTTGTTTTCATTTTCTCAAAACCTCTGTTCAGATAATCGGTCCATGGTATTCTCAGCATCCTTCTAATTTTAAATTTTTTTCCTTCTGCCTAATTTTAAATTTTAAGCTTTTCATGTTTAATTGGTTTTCTTTCTTTAATTCTTTTCTTTTGATTTTAGCAGAAATCCCTTGACTGGCATTTTACTACCATGTTTTTTTGTTTTTTTTTTCAATTGGAGTTGATAGATCTATCTATCGCCCGGTTCACACTCCACCCACGTCTATTGAACAGGTTAAGAGGCTCATCCCTTGTTCCCTGTTTAGGATGTGGTTTCCGGCTTTCTCTTTTCCAAACTTTTCACTATTACGTAGCCCCCTGCACATCAGTGGTGTTACCGCCTTGCTCGGGGTGATACGATTAAAAAAAAAAAATTAGTTTATAGAGAAAACATATTTTGGCGGACCTGAAGCAGACTACCACCACGTTTAATTTCGTTGTTTTTTATTTTTTTAAATTTTTTTCAGCGCACTCCTATCGATAACCCACTTAGCTTTACGATTGACAAACAAATTTGAAAAATTTCAATATTTAAACATTTTCTTGGGTGGGTGGAGGATCAGTTTCTCATACAACGTTATAGTAAACCTCCATTTTGAAACCAATCACCGGTACGACATTACCGCCACCTGTAAATTTGTTCATTATCAAATTTTGGGGACTTTTTTCAGTGCAATATTATCTTTTACACACACACATATATATATATATATATATATATATATATATATATATATATCTGTCGCTTTCTGCGTCACGTGATGTAAATAATCTCTCAACGAACGCTCCTCGCGAAAACGCTTCTAATTTAAATTTTAAAATCATTTGTTTCTGATGAAAGGCCGAGGACAGTCTGAAATATCAAATATAATAATAGAAATAAATAAATACTGTCAAAAAATACATTTTTAAACTTACAACTTTTTAGTAGTTTTTCCTATATATATATATATATATATATATATATATATATATATATATATATATATATATTGTAAGAAAGTTATGGAACATGTAGGTTTTAACCCACTGTTCATACATTTACTTTTATAAAGAGTGCTCGATACAACGTAGAGCTTTATATTGTAATGTTTGTTACAATGGTTTATTTTTCATTTAACCTCATCACCAGAAGAGGGGCAAACGTGGTTCCGAAACGCGAAAATTTTTGTGTAGTGATACTATGCTTTTATAAACCATTGTAAAAAACATTACAATATATCTATCTATATATATATATATAGTACTGTGCAAAAGTATTAGGACAAGAACTATTTTATATTTATCAGGCATATTGGCAGAAAATAAACAGTTTCATAAAAGTAATTTTATTTGATTTACTCAACAAATGCTTTAACAAGAAAAAGTACTTGTTAGAAAATAGATTTAATATTTAGTATATTTTAACCAAGACTTAATTCTGTCAGGCATTGACATCACAAGCTTCTTCAATGTATTTAATTGTATCTCCTGCCAAGCAGCTTATATTTGTTCCCAAAGTATGGCTTGTGAAGTAACATTCGATTTATCAATTTTTTTATCCAAAGTATCCCATAGATGTTCAATAGAGTAGTTTCAAAATAACTTGTTTAATAGAAAATAGGAAAAATTAAATATAACTTGTTTTTGATACATTTCTTTTACACCTAAGGGCACATCGACGTGGTGTATTGGTTAGCAATATCGTCTCGCTAGAATCATTTTAACACAGTAGTGAGTTCGATCCTCACTGGATACCCCCTACTTTCGGCCGTGTGTCACGTGTCATCTACGCTTAGAAAATCAGGGTTGGGCGCTGGGCTAACAACCCTGCCCCATAAAAAAAAACAGTTTGTTACGGAAACAGAAAAAACACTGCCCTACATACCATTGGGTGTAATGGAAACTTTTTTTTTTAACACCTACTTTTAAATAATCAATATTTATTAGCAATTTACTTGGCTTTTCACCCTGTATTTGAATTTCTGTGAGGTTTTTAGAAAAATTACCTCTACTACCGGTAGTGTGCAAAAGTGTTAGGACAGGGGTGATTTTAAACATTATTTTGATGCCTCATAAAAGATAAAATATTTCTTGTCCTAATACTTTTGCACAGTACGGTATATATATATATATATATATATATATATATATATATATTAATTCAGATACTTTAATCCAAGCGGAAAAAGCAGGAAGGTAAATTCCAAAAACCCGATCCTAATTAATATTAAAAAAAATTTTTTTTTATTTTAATATTAAAAAATGATACAGGAAGAGAGCTCCATGTAATAAAATATTACAGAGCAAATATAAATTCAAAAAGGATTAATTCAATGATGTTGGATGATCATTTCGATATGAAAATCCCCACAGCAGAAAAATCCTTTCAGAAACCCCTTTCTGAAAGGATTTTTCTGTTGCTGAATTGATGTGTTATCCCTTGTGGGGATTTTCATATCGAAATGATCATCCAACATCACTGAATGAATCCTTTTTTAATTTATATATATATATATATATATATATATATATTGTTTAATCACTTATGTAAACTTATCGCTATACTCGTTTCGAAAAACACTCCGAACACATACGCGGAAGGAAAAAATGGTGATAAAAAAAGGAGCTAAGCACTTGAACATCAGTCAAAGTACATAGCCTAAAGAAAAAAACACTTGGAAGAGACACATATTTTTCAGGATATTTTTATGTAAAAAAGTGCGTTTTGTAAGCTAGAAAATATGGTAATTGTTTTGACATTAAAAAAATAACATCAATTCTTTAGAAATTAAAAAATTTTCTTTAGAAATATAAACGATATAAGAATTTGAAATAATGTATACTAGCAATATAGCCCGGTGTTGCTCGGATGTAATGAAAGCGTTAAAACTAATCCATGGTCATGGAGCTCAGACTCAGCCTAAAGAATTGTGTTAAGTTTGGTGAGAATCGGATAAAAATTGTGGATTTGTATAAAGGACATACAGACAGATAAACAGACACACACGCAAACATCTTGCCTATTATATATATATATATATATATATATATATATTATCGATTTTCTGCACTATTGTTAGAACTGCAACCTTGAAACTTCTGAATATCGTTTCTTATGTCTTTGTCCGTGAGTGTATCAAATTTGATTAAAATCGGACCACTCCTTCTATAACCCGATTTTTTCGATTATCGATATTTATCGGGGGTACCTCGACACAAAACTTAGCTAAGAACACTCACAGACGCTTATAGTACAACTGTGTAAATTTTCAAGAAAATCGGTTCAGCCGTTTCGGTGTCTATAGGTAATGGACACACACACACACACACAGAGAGAGACACACACACAGAGACAAAGTTCATTTATAAATAAGTTTAGATAAGATATATCTTCGTTTTACTGCGGATTAGGGCACTTTTTATTTTGGTATACGTTATATTGTATAATATAACCTTTTCGCTGGAAAAAGCAGCATAGTCTGAAGGAAAAGGCCTCAAACTAAATAAAAACAAAGTTTTCTCGGCCAAATGTTTATGCTATAATGAAGAGGATAGATCAAAGTATTTTTTACTTATTTTTACAAATTTTTAAAATTGTTCTAACAGGTTCTAACAGGCTCATTTGGTGGTAGAAAATCTTTTTTTTCTCTCGTCAGTACAAGCGATAAATTGACGCTAGCTTTGCTTACGTCAAAACGTAATATTACGCGAAGGCATTTTTTGACTATGTAAGACACATTAATTTGAAAATTCTTGCAAAAATCAAATAATCGTCTGATTTTTTATGAAAATTTCAGGACTTATTCATAATTGACTGAAATCAGTTTTGAAATAATTATTATCAATAGATATTGGTAAAAACATTTCTTTAGATATGTTACACCAATTAATTTCCATATAATTTCGTTGGCTTTCAATTAAAGCTAATTTTAAAGCTTGAAGATAACTTATTTATTTTTAAGATTTCAATTCAAATTTAGGTATAGAAAAAAATGAGTGGAGGTATCTAGTATAATAACTCAGCCACGGCTTTGGTGTTTTATTGTAACTACGTGGAACAATAAACAAAATTCTGAACAATCAAGATGTTTTTTTTCGGGTTACATGTGTTCATTTGACAACCTGCTACTCTTTCTTTAATGTTTATGATTTTAGTCGTCCGATAGTAAAAATGAATGTAAATTAATTTTTTTTTTCATTTTGATTATTACTTACAGAATGTGGGATATACGGGTGTCTGCGACAATGAAATAGCCTCGAAGGAACCAAATACTACATTGCAGCCGACAATGGAAGCCGAAGAAGAGTCGTGGTATGAGAGGCACAAGAATCACCTGTACACGGCTCTCTATGTCTCCATATTTCTGTTTTACCTGTGCTATTTTGTGTCAGCCATGTGTGTCAGGCCTGTTGACCTGAACAGCATTTACCTGATTGTGCTAACCGTCTTCATTTGCATCATCGTCGGGTGGAACTTCATGGAAAACGCTTTCTCTCTTCAGAATCGAATAGGCCACTACGTAGCAGAATTCTCTTCAAGCGACCATGGTTTAAAATTCCAGAAAGGCATACGATGGTAAATAAACACAATTTCTTCAAAGATTGTCGAACGTCTGCAAATTACTTACAGTTCCGGGCAGAATTAATAAATTATTTTTCTTAAATATAAATGTCAGTCAGCTTAGGCGATCATGTCTCTTTCGAAAGATGACTGACAGCCAGAATATTTTCCCACATTAGCTTGCTATTAATTTATGCAGTAGACTGGTGGCCAACTAAGGCTATAGAACCTAAACTGTCCTGTTATTTAACCCATAGCTGTAGGGAACAGAAAAATCAATACCTTTCCCAAGGGTATTGGTGCGTAAGTGAATGCAACGAATCCAACTGGAATTCGAACTCGGCTGTCCGATTTCTCGTTCCAGGTCAATATGTACTACAACACAACGCACAGCGTTTAGATATAAAGACTCTAAAAATTCCGCTGCTCAAGAGAAATTCATTTGATTTTTGTTTGAATTCCAGGTTTTGGCAATAAAATCTGTCTATGCACATAGCAACTTTTACACGGATAGTTATTTAACTAATTCAGTCAAAGAAATCTTGTGATTTGGCAGGTCAGATAAACACTCTTTTGTTTAATATCTCATCTCAAGCTGTTTCTGCTTCGGTTTATATATATATATATATATATATATATATATAAGTGGAAGAGTAGGAAGGTAAATTCCAAGAACCTGATCCTAATCAATATTAAAATTTTTTAACATTAAAAAGTGATGCAGGCAGAGAGCTCAATGTATTAAGAATACAGAGCCAATATAAATTAGAGAAAATTTTCAAAATTCAAAGGTGTCGGATGTACATTTCGACATAGGATCTCTAATAGAGACTCTACGTCACGTCAGCGACATTGTTTTTCCAAATGGCGAAGGCCCTGGGTTAGAGTGTGGAGGGATTTTAGGTTAGCAACGGTCACAAAGTAGAAAAGGACAAAGCTGGTAGTCGTGGGGTTACAGGGTGTTGAAATGGTATATTTAGGAAGGGGAGGAATAGGAGTGCATATTTTATAAAGATAGACAACTAAATGAGTTGAATTACTTTTTAAAGTTAAGATTTTGGGCTGTTTGAAGAGGTGTATTTAGGCGAGAAGGAATGGGTTTTAATATAAGATTTTAAAAATTTTTATTTAAGTTTATTTGATTAAACATTTTAGGTAGAAGCGAGCTAAATGCCAAGTACAGGAAGTTATCAGTTTCAAAATTATTAGAGAAAAAAAATGTGTGTTAACCAAGGAAAAAGGGGTTTAGTAAAAGAATCCATATTTTCTAAAGATAGGCAATTAAAGGAGCTTGGGATAGGAAGGTAGGGGGGTTAAAATACTTTTTAAGGTTAACGTTAGGGTAAAATTAAGATTAAAACTTAAATTGAATCCTTTTAATTTATATTCTAATATCTAGCCAACGGGGATTTAAATTCTAAATTTAAGTATTCGAAAAATTTGCCTTGTGGCGGCACATACTGATGAATTCCCTCCTAAGATTCAGTAGCCGGTGTTGGTGGGAGTATTTTAATATTGAAATTTTTTCCAGTAAACATAGACAGCACCTATCACGAAAATTCCTCGGAATACGGGCTGAACCTATCAGTTTCCAGCTAATTTCAGGATCCAGCCCTTCCTCTTTCATTTTCCAGACTGCCCGCGAAAGGGCTGTCTGGTACCTCTGACCGGGGTTCGAAAAGGAGTACCTGTGGTTATACAGTCTTTGTTTGAATGGACCGGCGGACATACCGATATAGGTCCGGAAGTCGTTTTTTTTTTTTTTTGTTAGATGGAGAAATGCGGGCTTCATAAATCACATGGGTGGATTTGCATTTTCCCTCCACCGGGCAGGCGTCCACAGAATTACAGTTGCATTCGTTTAGAATTCCGGACCTAGATTCAGCATTGCGCAAGTTCACCAGAATACTCCTATTATGGGAACTAATAAGGCTGTCCATATTCGGGGTGCAAGAATAACTAATTTTAAGGGTGTACCTATTAAAAATCTTCCGTAGAGGGTTACTGTTATTAAAATTTTTGTCTATTAACTTGAGAAAATATTTACCAATATTGATGTTAGTTAGTTTACAATAAGTGGGGTTAAACCAAATTATCTTTTTCTACAGTTTCCTTTATTTTTATTTTTGGATGATTCGGAGTCTATTGTAGGTTTATTATATGTTAACTTGTTCTTATATCCGCTTTTTTGAAGGGCCTTATTGTAAATATTTTTACTTGCGTTGAAAGTTTTAATGTTGGATGATTATTGGTTGATTCTATTATTCACTATATTGGGTATCTGTTTAATATTTTTGGGGTGGTTGGATGAAATATTAATATAAGTGGGGGAACTATTTTCTTTGAGAAATGGTTGGTAGGGTCCATCATTTAAGTTAAGGGTGATGTCTAGATAGTTTACAATTTTAAGATTAGAGGTGATATATATATATATATATATATATATATATATATATATATATATATATATATATATATAAGAGGTGGACAAAATAATGGAAACGCCTTGAACTTTCAAGTAAATTTTTAGTATGCCATAGGACAGCCTTTGGTAGTAATAACAGCTTGAATTTTGCATGTGATCAACCCGTACAAAGTTTGACTTGTTTTCAGAGGAAATTTTATACATACTTCAGCTAAAATAGTCTCCGATTCTTTCAATGATAATCAGAGAAGATATCGACTCCTCATTTGTTTTTCCAATATGGACAATAAATGTTCAATGATGTTCAGGTCTGGGGACTGTGGAAGCTAGATAAGATATTCTACTTCACCAGAATGTTCTTCGTACAATTCAACTACAACTGTAGCAGTATGAATGGATTTATTATTATGCTGAAAGATGACATTTCCCTCTGGGAACAGTTCCTGAAACATAGGATGAAACTGATTACTTAAAATTCTTAAATAGTTCTCTCTGTTGTTTTTAATGAACTTATTTAACTAATATTTGTAAAATAACAACAATTTTATCAACAAAATGAGGTAATACTAAAATTAAATCAACAAACATCAAAATAGCCAAGCTTTTTGACAGTTTAATCAGATTAATGTCAGACAATTTTGCGGCCACATTATCCCCTACATTTGCCTGCCTAAATTTCCAGACTGCACCCCATTGATTATTATTTGTGGGGCGTAATCGAGTGAGAGACCAATAAAACTCCTTTTAACACCAAAAGTGAACTGAGACCAAGGATTATGGCAGCATTCACGAACTTAAAAAGGAGACCGTCAAGAAGAGTTGCAAGAGATTCTGTCGTCGCCCGGAGGCCGTGGTTGAAGCCAATGGCGATTTTGTTGAATACATTTACTCTTTAGGATTTCAAAATATTTTTTGTGTTATTTTAGTGAATATCAGTCAGTTAAATGCCATACGTGATACACGCTTTGGGCGATCATGTCTCGAAAGGGACATAACTGACTGGGCAGAAGATTATCCCGCAGTAGGTTGCCATTGCCTCCTGCGGTAGATCGGTTGCCAGCCAAAGCTATAGAACCCAATCTGTCCTGTTATTTAAACTCATAGCTAAAGGGGGAAGAGATGTATTAGATTATTAATTAGTAATTAGGAGTGTTGGTTTATTTTTTGTGTTATTTTAATTAATACCTTTACCACGGTTAATTTCTCGTCAGTCAGTTAAGTGCCATACGTGATACACGTTTTGGGTGATCATGTCTCGAAAGAGATGACTGACTGGGCAGAAGATTTTCCCGCAGTAGGTTGCCATTGCTTTCTGCGGTATACTGGTTGCCAGTCAAGGCTACAGAACCCAACGTGTCCTGTAATTTGACTCATAGCTAAAGGGGGAAGAGATGTATTATATTATTAAGTAGTAATTAGTGGGGGATCAGTTTATTACTTCATAACAATAGGAAACTGATCCCCAATCTGTCCTGTTATTTTATAGCGTAACTGGAGGGAAGAGTACGGATTAATACCTTTCCCAAGGGTATTTGCGCGTAAATGAATGCAAGGAATTCAACTGGAATTTGAACTCGACTCCCGATTTCTCGTTCCGAGCTACATCACAAGGCACAACGAATGGTGATTAGGTGACTTTAATAGAAACAGCATATAATATTACAACTGTGACTCGGTGAGAAACATCGTCTTTGATTGTCAGTATTCAAAAATAGAATAAAATATACTTAACGTTGTGGGTTATGGTGCAGTGGATATCGGCTTGGAACGGGAAATCGGGGAGCCGAGTTCGAATTCCAGCTGAATTCATTGCATTCACTTACGCGCAATTTTTTTTTTAATCGTGTCACCCCAAGCAAGGTATTCCACTGCCACTATAGCGCAGGGGGTTACATAGAGGGATTGAGTATGGGAAATGTCAGAAGGAGGGTAATAGACGACTTAGGATGTACATAGGGAGAGAGTTGGAGAGAGTGGGTGTAAGTTAGTGTGTTAGGAGGTGTCTATTGACCTTACATTTAAACTCCTGGAGGTTGTAGCCGTTGGGGAAGCAAGCATGCGGTAGGGGATTCCACAGGCGGGAAGTGCGAGGAAATAAGCTGTTGGAGTAGAAATTGCGGTTACATTTCATCGGTTTCACTCTAAAAGGGTGGGACATAGTTGCCAATCTAGTATCTCGTGCAAATTCTCATCTAGGGGGCACCAGTGATTTAAGTTCGTCAGAGCAGAAGTCATGAAAGTATTTATAGAAGAGGCACAGGGAAACCACGTCACGCCGGTGAGAGAGATACTGCAGGCAGTCAGCCAAGTCGTTATCAATCACATTACAGATTCTTCGCTGTATTTTGTCAAGAACCCCGAGTAGAATAAAAGAGGCACCCGACCAGATGTGGCAGCAGTACTCATTACACGGTCGGATGGTGGATTTATATAATTGCAGGATAGATTCAGGCGGAAAGAATTTCCGGGCCCTGCACAGAGAGCCGACTTTCATAGCTGCGGATTTAGCAATGGATTCGACGTAGTCATTCCACTTGAGGTCCGCTGAGAATGTCAGGCCAAGGAGGCGTAGTGATTTACTATCTGGGAGGCAAGCCTGTTCCATCCTAATGGGAGGGAGGTGCGGTTGTTTGTGGTGGTTAATTGACAGCAGCTTCGTTTTGGAAGAATTGAATTTTACGAGCCATTTCTTATTCGGATTGGATGTCCTTCTCAAGCTCGGCAGCGAGGTTCGCCTTGTCACCAACACCAGATTTTTGATCGAGGCGAGAATAAACAGTGGTATCATCGGCGTACATGCCAACTTGTGATCTTATGGCATCGGAGAGATCATTGATATAGATTAGAAAGAAAGAACCATTGGAAAAGTTATTAATCCGTCTATTCCTTCCAGTTATGGGTTAAATAACAGGACAGATTGGGTTCTATAGGCTTGGTCGGCAATATGAATATAATAGTCGGAATCATGATTAAGTTTTCTACTAGTCATAAAGTGGGGGATCGGTTTTCTATTGTTATAAAGTAACAAACTGATCCCCTACTAATTACTACTTAATAATATAATACATATTTTCCTCCTCTAGCTATGAGTCAAATAACAGGACAAATTGGGTTCTATAACCTTGGCTACACTACCACAGAAAGCAACGGCAACCTACTGCGGGATAATCTTCTGCCCTAGTCAGTAATGGTTTCTTTGAAGACATGATCGCCCAAGCGTGTATCACGTGTGGCATTTAATTGACTGACTGAATCACTGTTTATTGTGGTTCAGTGGTTATCGCCTTGGAATGAGAAATCAGAGAGCCTGATATCCGCTGTTGCATTCACTTACGGGCACATACCCATGGGAAAGGTATTAATTTGTCGCTTCTCTCTCCAGCTATGGGTTAAATAACAAGACAGATTAGTTTTTTTAGCCTTTAGCTGCCAACCAGTCTACCGCTAAAAGTAACGGCAACCTCCTGCGGGAAAATCTTCTTTCCAGTCAGTCATGTCTCTTTCTGGACATGATCGCTCAAGCGTGTATCACGTATGGCACTTAACTGACTGGCTGAATATAATAGTTGAAAACATGATTAAGGCTTCTACTAGGCATAAAATGGGGGATTAGTTTTCAATTGTTATGAAGTAATAAACTGGTCCCCCAATAATTACTTCTTAATAATATAATACATATCTTCCCCATCTCAATATGACTCAAATAACAGGACAAATTGGGTTATTTAGCCTTGGCTGGCAACCAGTTTACCGTAGAAAGTGATGGCAACTTACTGCGGGATAATCCTCTGTCCAGTCAGTTATGTTTCTTGCAAGACATGATCGATCAAGCGAGTATCCCGTGTAGCACTTAACTCAATGACTGAATCCCTATTCTGCTTTTCCAAAGGTATTTTTACGAAGTTGACATTTTTCCTCATCTGAAAATCGAACAATGTCCCTCGTTTCAGCTGTTTTCGGCACTAACCACTAACAGTTCCTGTGAACGCCTGTGCATGGCTTTGGGATGCAGATATAAGTGCTGAATTGGCCGAGAAACGTTGTATATTACCAGCTATTCTAACCGGTGCGATTTAGCCTTGAAATTCGATACCGTTCTTTCCTGGTGGTCTCTCAGTCAGGTACGACATCTACTAGACTGTGTTAGTAACCCAACGGGATTATAAGTATGTTGATTAGAAAATGATTGGCAGAGACGAGAAACGCGGAGGGGAACTTTCGAGTGAGAAGGAGACAAAGTCGGCTATTGGTCGACTGACCTTTCGACGATGCGATATCTATTTCAGTTAAAAAACCGTTGCGCTAGAAATGTCAAGGATGTTGTCTAGTGAATCTACACATCAACAAATAAAGTTTGTAAAAATGATTTGTGCTGAATTCACACCCTAAATGCCCCATTTTAGAATGTCTTTACATGAAAACCCCTAAAATTGATGTGCTCGGTATCATTTTCAAAATGCTAAAAAACTATTAAATATTTCAAAGAGAAAATATTTACAAAAGACGGCATTTATTTATTTATGAAGTGTTGATATCACGGGTAGGATTCATTAAGCAAAAGCGTGAAAACATTATAGAATTGCAATTATTACTCGTAGAGTTAGACAGCAAATATCAAATCTTATTCAAACATTTATTTATTTATTTTTAATCAATTTCTTCACGAGAAATATTTTTAACATGAGCCCACTGCTTTCTTGGTAGTTTCCTTTCTCGGAGATGGTGTTACGTGGATACATTTAAATATAAAAATAATAATAATGATAATAATAATGTCTAAAAAGTTGTAGTAAGGGATTTTATTGAGTCCTACTTGCTATTACAAGAAAGTTTTAATTCATGAAGTAGTCGTAAAAATTAGGAAATTAGAAATAGAACGTTTGGAAGGTGCTAGAATGATCGAGAAAATTCCAGTAGATTCGAGAGAATTCGAAAGGTTCTAGAAATATGCAAATTAGGTGTTAGCTCCTATAAAAATAGGTTTTGGGAAGAGAGTAGTCAGTTGTTAAAAGGATTTGCTGACATTATCAACTCCAGCTTTGATTCAAGGATTTATATCCAGCTGGAAGAATCTCTAAGAAAAGTTGCAGACCAACTAAAACCTGAAAGAGAACCTCATGGAACTAAAAGGGTAAATAGAATGTTTTGACCTTTTCATTGACCATACTGGAAATTATTCTTTATATACATATTTAAGGATTTCCAAAAAGTATAGTACTTAAACTACTTCACCAACTTAACTGGGTAAAGATACTGACCCTTCCCTCCCTTTCGTAACACTTCGCCTGCCAGCAGTAATCTCTATGTTTCTTTTTTAATGTAAAACTCTATACTTCTAAATATTTTTATTTCATGATTTAGTAAATTAAATATTTGTCTGTGAATTGACTCTGAATTTTGGTTTATCAATTCTTTTCTTTTGTTACACTTAACACGTAACAGATCGGTTGCCAACTAGAGTTAAAGAACCCAATCTACCCTATGATTTTACCTACAAACGATGTGAGGACGCAAAGATTCTTCTTTGCACAAATACTTTTTCAAAAGATAATACAACAAACACAATCGGAATTTGAACTCAGATCGCCGATAACGCTATCCCCGCCGAAAACTGATGCACCACCCTCACGTCCCTAATTAGAATTACTTATTTTATACTTAATAATTACTTATTAGTAAAATGTCCGCCGTCCTCTCATTTAAACTTTGGGCAGTTAATTCTAAATAATCGCTCGTGTTTTGCTTTCTATAGGTTCCTGCGTCTAATTGCTATCGCTGTTGCATTGTGGGTAATTATTGATGTAGGAATCAAACGACCTGAGAATCTTATATCATTGGCAGGCATCGCTTTTTATGTTTTAATCTTCTTCATCTTCTCTATCGATCGATCAAAGGTAAGTAGAATTTTCGTTTCAGTCTCTTTCAGCTGTACTAGAGCTAAGAGCTATCATATATATATATAGTGTATCGAGGCAGCAGGTAATTTTCTAAACATATACTGTTAAATATAAGAGACAATGAATGTCTATTATGTTTAATCATGAGCCGTTCGAAACATCGTAAAAACATCCACCATCAGCGACGATTTTATCTTGTGTTGACATGAAACTTTGCTAAGCAACAATAACAGTTACCAAAAATACCAAACTCAGTGCGTAAATTTATAATGCGGTTCTATGACGTCACACCGCGTGATAGCGCGAAATGACAACAGAACCATATATTTAAATACAACGTAATGTGTTATGGCCAGATTTAAATATGATTTTATTAAGTGTGGGTTGTTTGGATTTAATGTAAAGGGCCTCCAATATCTGAAGGTTCTTTTTACTGTGTGTATGAGTGAGGATTATTGTATTGTTGACTAAAATCTGTTTGATATTACCTACATGTTTATGTTTTTTTGAGAAATGTTGTTTAATTGTTTGCTATTTTTGTTAACTGTTATCGTTGCTTAGCAAAGTTTTATGTCAACACAAGATAAAATTGTCACTGATGGTGGATGTTTTCATGTTAACGTCCTTGTAGCCTGTCTAAAGATAGCTCATGTGAGCCGAAAGTTATGTTAGAGAAGTTTTGTCTTTATTTTTACCTGAAATTAACGCCAAAATACGATGTTTAGAACGGCTCATGATTAAATATAATAGACATTCACTGTCTCTTATATTTAACAGTACATGTTTAGAAAATTATCTGCTGCCTCGATACACTACACACACACACACACACACACACACACACACACACACACACACACACACACACACACACACACATATATATATATATACTGCCGGCCATAATTATTAATCCATCCCATTGTTTTAAAAATATGATCTACTTGATTCTATTTTTAAGTATTTATTGCCCAGTGAATAATTGTAAATGAAAATAGCATGATTCTTTTGTTAATGTTGCACAATAACATATGCATCAAATGAATTTATAAGTATTTAAAAATTACCTATATTACAGTTTCATCAATGAAAAAATGAAGAAAATTTAGGGTGATTCGTGCGAGTTCATCCTTGCTTCCTTGCCTTATAAAACAAGAAAAGAACCATTCTATTTTCAATTAGAATTATCCACAAGACAATAAATACTAAAAATACTATGAAATACATTATTTCTTTTAAAAAACTGTGTTGGCCTAATAATTATGGCCGGTAGTATATATATATATATATATATATATATATATATATATAGAATAAAGAAAGAACAGGCAGAAAAAAGTGTTTTTATCTAACGCTTCACTGTATCAAGCTTCGTTAGAGAATTTTTTAAGACTTTTAAAATACGATAGGGTGTGTCGTCCAGGTTTTTATAATAATATTAAAAAATACTGAATGAAAAGTCAGAAATAATGTCCAGATGTAATCACACATATAAATCTATCTTAGGATCATACAAACCTGAATGAAAGTGTTTTAAGATCCTTAAATAAGTCCTCCCTAATTTTGAAAATTTTCGGTTGTTTAAAAATTCCAGTCGCGTGTTTTTAAAAATCCCTGTTGTGCGTTTGAAAAATGTGGGAAAATCAGTTATTATAAATCTACTGATGATATCGAAAGGTTGAAACCTAGGTTGCGGAAATCATTCGTTTCCAAATTATATATATATATATATATATATATATATATATTTCCATCAGTCTATGCAACACTTTCCACCAGTCTATACAACAAACCAACATAAATTCCTACACTTTAACAGTTGTCATCCCCTTAAAATAAAAACATCTATCGTATACAGCGCATTTCTAGGAATCAAACGCATATGCTCAGACCATCCAGATTTTCTAAACAACATTAACAACCTAACAAAGCAATTTCTAAAATGTAAATACCCAATAAAAATAATAAAAGAAGCACTAAATAAAACCATCCACATAAATCGTAACACACTTCTCACATACAAGAAAAGAAAAAACAACTGAATTCCTATGGTTTTTAACCACAATCAACATTCGCACACACTTATCAAAAATTAAAAAATAATTACAAGAACCTCCAATCAAACAAAAATATCAAAGACATTTTCGATAAACCACCCATAAATGCAATGAAACAAACAACCAACCTATCAACTATCCTCACTTCTAACAAATATCTAAAAAATACAAACCTATCAGGGAATTTAAAATGTCAGAAACCCAGGTTTTTAATTTGTAAACATTTGGTAAACGACACAATATTCTCTGTACCCAACACCAAAATCAAATTGCACCCACCACGCCTCACTTGTGACAGCGAAAACATTATATACTTCCTCTTCTGTTCAATATGTCCCAATAAGATTTCGCTTTAATAATCACAAACTTAATATACGCCAAAATAACCAATATTCCCCAATAGCAGTACATTTCAATCAACCGGGTCACACTTTAGAAAATTGCAAATGTTTACTAATAGACTCCAATTTTAGTTCTACATACACACGCAGAAAGAAAGAAAAATACTGGATTTTAAAATTAAATACACACAAGCTAGGGTTAAATAGGGACTTGGGTGTTTTGAATCTTTACAAATATTTCAATAGCTAACCTTTTTAGATACATTCAAATTTCTTTTTTTCTATCTAGAACAAATTTATAAGTGTTATTAAAGATAGGTTTACGTTTACAAATACCTTTTTAAAAAAATCTGTCGCTTTCAACGTCACTTGATCTCTCCACAAACGCGTCACGTGATGTAAACAAACGCGTTACGTGGTGTGAACAGACTCTTCACAGACACTCTCGCGAGATTTCGCGAAATACGTTTCTAATTCAAATTTTTAAATCATTTGTTTCTGATGAAGGACCGATGACGGTCTGAAATATAAAATATAGTAATAGAAATAAACAAATACTGTAAAAAAAAACACCTTTTTAAACTCAAAACTTTTTAATACTCTTTCCTATATATATATATATATATATATATATATATATATATCGGGCATCCAATTATAGGGTAAGCATGGATGAAACAATATTCCGTATCCAAAGAAACACTATTCTTTAAAAAAGTGCTCAATACATTTGTAGTGATATAATAACATATATTGGGCTTATCAGAAATACGTTTATAAATTTGAAACCGAGTCACTCACACTAAAATAATAACAAAAGTCCCTATAAAACATGTGTCTGCGATTCTTTGATCGTCCCCGACAGCCTTGTGTAATGTGTTCTTCGTGGTCCGGCGTTCGAGCCTATCTTGTTCTTCCTCGTTCAATACTTTTAGGTGACACGGATCCTGTCTCTGCAACGCGTGAATAAACAACAGCAAAGGTTGGTTGCTTCGACTGTCTTTCGGCCTATATTCGCTGTAAAAGACGACACACCCTACTGTATTTTAAAATGTAATGTACTGAAATTTTACTGAAATTTAATAAGCATATACTTTTTTTTTTACTCAAATTCTAATGAAAAAGCTGAGATAACACAATCTATAATACCACATGACGGGGGTGATGATGGTTATGAACTTGTCTCTTGACGAATATGCATTTTCTTGTTGTTGTGCAATCATAGCACATCTTATATAAGGTAAACGTACTCGTAATGCACTACACATTTATTATTTCATTCTAATAATGTGAATTAAGTTGTATCAGTAGAAAATATTTGTGTTGATAACGTTGTGGACTCAGAATAGGTCCGAAAGAAGAACACAACTCGAGTATTAGTGAAACAGATATATATTAACGAAAAACAAATGCAAGAGTTTTACACGTCAGGCTGACTGCCAAATGAAGACCGTGGAGACTCAACCAACTCAACTCCTCATTCAATCGTCAGACGTAGACAGGCATATACTCCCGGTATTTATAATTATGAGAAGACTTCATTATGGTACAAAAGAGTAGGTCCCATAATAGATAGTTACCAAAGCAGGGGTTAGTTTCGCATCAAAATTTTCCCATGCTAACACCTTATCATAAACCATAGAAATTAAGGTTCACATTTTATACCTGGAGTATAAGACGACACCTTATTTTTATTGGGGGTATTAAGGTTAAAAGGTAGATATATACGGTATAAACGCCAGTATATCTGGGAAGTATTTCTTCCGCGTTCTGTATGTATTAGTTCAAAAGTATTTTTTAGTGGACACCGATATTTGAGTAGATGCCTATTTTATGGGGACAGTGAGCATCTGCCGGCCTGCACAACTCAAGAAAACATATTAACAAATTAACAATATGAGCACATTTCAATTAGGTTGGTTCATTGTTTACAGCATATCAACACTTCAATGGGTTATTTAATACCAACAAGATTTTATATTAGATTTGTATGAATAGAAAAAAATGTATGCTAAGAAATCATTCAGTAGATTAGGTTTTATCATTGTATTTTTGTAAAGAGGATTTTGTCGAGAGTCAGTTGTATTACCAGTATGTATGTATATATATATATATATATATATATATATATATATATATATACTGTAATGGTTGTTACAATTTTTTATGAATTCATAGTATCACTACACAAAAATTTTCGTGTTTCGAAGACAGCCCATTATGTTGTTGGCTTCTTCTTCAGGTGATTTTTAGAAATGAGATATTTATATATATATATTTATATTTATATTTATATATATATTTATATATTTATATATATATATTTATATATTTATATATAAATCAATGATCTATCAATGCAACATAACATCCATAAAAAATCCAACCATAAATAAAGTGTATATCGGATCAACTAAGAAGACTTTTAAGCAGCGCTGGTACTTGCACCTAATCTCATTTAAAAACAGCGTATACCGAAACCAAACATCCCTTTCCACATACTTTTGGAAGCTAAAGGATTCAAAACAGAAACCCAAAGTAAAATGGAAAATCCTAGAAAAAACTAGAACTTGCAACTCACTTAATGTCATCTGCCCTTTATGTCTAAGTGAAAAACTACACATTCTCCAGTTCCCTACGATTTACTAAACCGTAGAGACGAATTAGCAGTAATATGCAAACATCGCAAATATTTCTCGCTAAAATTTAAGTAAACACAAAAAAAAAACCCAACCAGAACCCCCCCTCAAAAAAAAAAAATCCTATACATTACCAACAAAAAATAATGCAGTTGCAACAGAATAGTAGGTAAATAAATAAAAAAAAATACTTTATATTTATAAAATATGTTGTATAGGGGATAGATTTTATAAAAGAAATATATTTCTTAAATATTATAAAATGTTATATTTTATAATATTATAGAATATTATAAAATGTTTTTTTTTTTTTTTGTGAAAGATATATTTTGTGGAAAATATATTTTATAAAAAGCAGGAGAGGAAGAAAACAAAAAAAAAGCACACACCCCAATACAAAATAACATACATTAAATTAAGGAGAAACCAACCCCAAAACAAAACAACACCTACCAACCCCTAAACCAATGGCGCCATTAGCACCAGCCCTTTCAAGATTAATAGATTAACCTATCATGAACTCTGCCAAAAACAAACACTTAACCCCAACACCAGTAAAAAGGTCAACGGAACTCAAAATACAGACCAAGCCCTCTTACACCCGAAAATAACAAATCCAACACAAATAAACGGTCTTTTCAACTGGATAATTCTTATTTCTAAAAAAATCACCTGAGGATGAAGCCAAAACATGATGGGCTGGCTTCGAAACATGACAAATTTTTTGTGTAATGATACTATGAATTTAAAAACATTGTAACAACCATTACAGTATATATATTTATATATATATTTATATATATATATTTATTATATATATATATATATATATATATATATATATATATATATATATATTTTAATCATTTCACCCCGATCAAGGCGGAAACGCCACTGATGTGCAGGGGGTTACATAAATGTAACAAGATTAATTAGAAAAGAGTAAGGAGTACAAACTAGTTAGAAAGGAACAATAGAAAGCTGAGAAAACAGGTGCGATGACAGATACATAGGTGGAGAAAGGGAAGGTTATACAGGGGAGGGGAGAGAGCTAGATCCCAGTGGTTAATAGATGAGTATTGACTTTGCATTTAAATTTCTGGAGGTTGTAGCCGTCAGGAAAGCAAGAATACGGGAGTGAGTTCCACAGGCGGGAAGTGCGAGAGAGGAAGCTGCAGGAGTAGAATTGTCGTCTGCATTTGGCTAACTTGACTGTGAATGAGTGGGATCCAGTTGCCAGTCTGGTTGCACGAGTAAACACCTGTTGAGGAGGCATCAGTGACTTAAGCTCACCCGAGCAGAAGCCATGAAAGTATTTGTAGACAAAGGGAGGCCACATTTCGACGATGGGGAAGTGGCTGCAGTCGAGTCGCCAGATCAGTACCTATCACATTACAGACTCTCCTTTGGAGCTTGTCAAGAACGCTGAGGAGAACGGCAGGGGCACCTGACCATAAATGGCAGCAGTACTCCATATATATATATATATATATATATATATATATAGGTGTGAGTTTGTAACCCTGGGTTTGTCTGACGATCGCAAAAGCGTGAAACCCAGGGTTACAAATTCACACCTATCTATATGAATATGAATATGTCTGCTCTATCACTGATATTGAGCGCTTTTAAATAAGTACCACGCATATATAATATATAAACAATATAATATATATAACAAATTGCATATGTATATATATATTGATATTTATAATTATATACATACACTTTTCACACGCACACACACACACACACACACACACACACACACACATATATATATATATATATATATATGTAGTAATCTAATCACAATAAGGCAACACTAATAATAACAGACTGAACTTTCGAAAATAATGCTAACTTAACAGTAATTTAAACCGTCTTGTAACCCGGCGAGAACTACCTCGTGGGTTAAATAACGGGGGTAGAAAAAAAGAAACAAACAGCTCACAAGAAGAACACGTCTAGTGCCCGTTAGAAAGAAAGAAAAAACCAAGACGAAACCTTAACAATAAAGTGCTCGATGCGAAAGTACGTAAGTAGAGCGAGAATACAAGAAATCTAGAAGCGAGCCACCACCATTTTGTATATATATATATATATGGCCGTTTAATACATAGTTTTTGGTAATAATAATAATATTATATATATATATATATATATATATATAATTTGGTAATAATATATATATATATATATAATTTGGTAATAATATATATATATATTTATATATATATATATATATATATATATTGATAGTTTAATACATAGTTTTTGGTAATAATAGTGTTAGACCAGTACACATTTGTATAAAAAAGTGTTCGATACAATTATATTGTAGAACTTTTTAATATTTTCCATTTTTAAACGATTTATTTCGCTACCCAGGTTTCTACCATGAGTGTTGTTGTCTTCAGGCGATTTTTAATAACTGATGTTACCGTTTACCGTTTTTCTTTTTACTTTTTTTCTTTTGAAGAAACACAAAAGAAATAATTTTCAAGGCAAAGGTACATAACCCAGATGTCTAAAACAAAAAATATTTGGGCCCAACCAAAGACACCTTTAAGACCATGTGATACAATCACAGATCTACATTTAAAATAGAAAAATTAAAAAATAATACAAAATTGGCTAGCCACGCGTGGAAATTGAAAGCAAAATATGGAAAAGACCCAGACATAACGTGGAGCATTGTAAAAACAGCCAAGCCCTTACAATGGTGGCAAAATATGTAGACAGTGCCAAGAAAAAAATTAGAAATTATGATATTCCCAAATAAAGACGAACTGTTAAATAAAAGAACAGAAATTATGGCTAAATGCATTCACGCTAAGAAATACCTCTTAGGTTCATACAACCATGGATGAAAACGTCATAATCTGTTTTAATTTAAAAATTGCGCGTTCATAAATCCCTGCCACGTGAACGTTCAAATAAAACACCGTTATAAGAGCGTTCTTAAAAAGAAAAACGGTAAACGGTAAAATCAGTTATTAAAAATCGCCTGAAGTCACCACTGATGGTAGAAACTTGGGTAGCGAAATAACTCATTTAAAAATGAAATATATATATATATATATATATATATATATATATATATATATATATATATAAAAGGTAATACGATTTTGCATTTCACGGAAAAAAGTTGACAACTGATTTACAGTTATGCCTGAAATCGCATTAGTCATTTTAGCTTTCAAATCTTCTAATCAACTAGGTTCGGTTGCATACACAATTGTTTTCACATGTCCCCATAAAAAAATTTAATGGAGTCAAATCTGTGGAATATGAAGACCAATAAAATGGTCCACTCCTTCCGATACATCTTTTAGGAAATTCCTGATTTAGAAACTGTCTAACACACAGAAAAATGTGATAAGGATCTCTATCTTGCTGATTTATTTTTTATAGATTATTTCTATCACAAATACAAATAAAGTTATATATATATATATATATATATATATATATATATATATATTAAGGGAAATGGAAAATAAATTCCGACAATGTGAGATAAAAAATACTTGAGAAAAAACAAAGAAAACTTCACACTACTAAAAATATAAGCCCTGATGATGGTTACAACTACCGAAACATTATAATGTTGACTACCCCACAATAAATCCAGATTTTGTTGTTTCTCAAGTACTTTTTACCTCTCTCTCTCTATCTCTCTCTCCCTCTCTCTCTCTCTCTCTCTCACACACACACACACACACACACACATATATATATATATATATATATATATATATGTATATATAAGCATGCAGTGTAGATATAGAAGAATCCAAAGGAGTATCCTGTACATACAGTGGTAGGATAACTCTCTAAATATATTTGTATATAAATACATATTGAGCAAATATAAGAAAAACTTTAGGCAGACACGTTATTTAATGGTAAATCGGAAGTATGGCCTATTTCAAGCGAACCATTATCAGCTACAATAAAGACGGAAGCTGATGATGTTTCACCTGAAGTAGGCCCATATTTTACCGTGAAATAATGTCTGCCTAAATTATATATATATATATATATATTTAGTATATCGAGGCAGCAAGTAATTTTCTAGACATATGCTATTAAATATAAGAGACAATGAATGTCTATTATGTTTAATCATGAGCCGTTCTAAACGTCGTATTTTTGCTTTAATTTCAGTTGAAAATAAAGACAAAAATTCTCCAACATTTGGATAATTATTTATTGGTTTTCTTCTAAGCTTTCGGCTCACATGAGCCATCTTCAGAGAGGTTGTTTAAACTGAAATATTATAAAATCCACCATCACCGACGATTTTATTTTGTGTTGACATAAAACTCCGCTTGGCAACGGCAATAGTTACCAAAAATAATAAACGCAGTTCTTAAGTTTGCGATGCGGTTTTATGACGTCACACTGCGGGATAGCGCGAAATGACAACAAAACCATCTAGTCAAATGCAATGTAATATGTTATTTCCTGTTTTAAAGTTGATTTTATTGAGTGTTGGTTGTTTTGATTTGATGTACATGGCCTCCAATATCTGCAGGTTCCTCTTACTGTGTGTATGAGTAAGGATCACCGTATTGTTGACCAAAATCTGTCTGATATTACCTACATGTTTATGTTTTTCAGAGAAATGTTGTTTAATAGTACTCTGATCAGAAAGATGACATGTAAGTCTACGGGAGAGCGTGGTTGTGGTAAAACCAATATATGTACTAGGTTTTTGAGTAGTATTATTATTTTTGGTAACTATTGCCGTTGCCAAGCGGAGTTTTATGTCAACACAAAATAAAATCGTCGGTGATGGTGGATTTTATAATATTTCAGTTTAAACTACCTCTCTGAAGATGGCTCATGCGAGCCGAAAGCTTAGAAGAAAACCAATAAATAATTATCCAAATGTTGGAGAATTTTTGTCTTTATTTTCAACTGAAATTAAAGCAAAAATACGACGTTTAGAACTGCTCATGATTAAACATAATAGACATTCATTGTCTCTTATATTTAATAATATATATATATATATATATATATATATATTCTTCAAAAATGTATTGCTGGTAATATTTTCTTCTCCAAAAAAAGTAATACTGGAATTTTCACTATAAATATCTATTTTTATACTTTTATAGTATTTTGACATCAGTTTTGGGGTTCACTATTTATTCATAGCTTGGACCTTAACTGGTGCTACCACTCCAGGTCAGGGTAGACCTGGGAATAATAGCAATTAAGAACTGGTTTCATGCTCTTCAAAACTTTCCAAATAGAGGCCTTGCTACAGGATGCACTCTATCGTCAAACCCAGGACTTGGATGTAGTCTATCGTCATACTCACATTTCAAATATAAATTATTTGTCAACTTCAAATGATACATTTATTATACAATATATATTTAGTTTACAGACAGGAGTTAAAAATAACTTCAACGGTACGCACATTTCAAAGGTACGCACAATTCAAAGGTACGCACATTTCTAAGGTACGCACAATTCAACGGTACGCGCATTTCGGCTTATACTGCTTTCCTGTTTCCCAAAAGCGAAATTAGGTGTGAAGATTCCAGCTTCATTCAAATATACGTATACACGTTTACATGTACGCATGTAAATTTAAAATCAATGACAGATTAAAAAAAAAATTTTAAAAATCCCAAATCTGTTGAAGAGACTTAGCCGTACTCACTACGCCTCAGCAATACTAACAGGGCAGATAGAGGGGAAAAGCAAATGGATAGCAGATACTATTTTACCCACATCTGGGGGAGAAAAGATGGATAGAAATAAGAAAATATATTAAGATCTGCAAGCGACAGGAAGATGATCGCCCATGTCCTGAATGAACACGGCACATAGAAAAGCAGAAAGAGGTTAGTTAACCCATAGAGGGGGGACTTCAATTCAGAGTTGTCTTTCTCTTAGATAGCTTGACACCAAAGGCTATAGAAATTTGTATTACTATTTCACCCATATCTGGGGGGAGAAAAAGATGGATTCACACTTTTGACAAGGTCATTTTTTAATCGAATTCACCCCATGCAAGGCAATAAAGACACAAGGGATTATTGGCTGTAAAAGAATTAGAAAAAGTAAACATCAATAAGGAGCAAGTTAATCAGGACAACATAAATAATGAATGACATTCCATTTCAATTTTGAAAGACCAAAGTTGGTTGGTAAATATGAAGCCGGAAGAGAGTTCCACAAACGAAGAAACTGTTAGAATAGAACTTACGGTTACATCTAGTCAATTCAAACGTCAATTCGTGAGACCTGGTCGCCAGTCTGTAGTCAGTTAATTGCCATACATGATACACCTTTAGGCAATCATGTCTTGAAAGAGACATGACTGACTGGGCAGAAGATTTTCCCATAGTAGGTTGCCATTACTTTTAGACCGTAGACTGATTGCCAACAAAGACTAGAGAACAAAATCTGTCTTGTTATTTGACCCATAGCTGGAGGAAAGAGACGAATTAATACGTTTTCGAAGGATATTTACGTGTAAGTGAATGCAACAAATTCAACTGGAATTCGAACTCGGCTCTCTGATTTCTCGTTTCGGGCTAATATCCGCTGCACCACAACGCACATTGCCAACTTCGCTTAAATTGATTAAGTTTAGATACTATAGCAAATATTTCACACACACTATTTACATAGTTCAAACTGTTGACCTCATCTTTGTTGCCATATTCACGATATTTCGGGCGTTGTACATACTGGCCTTCTTCAGGTGATTAGAATTATGGAAATTAGAGGGTTGAGTTACTAAATGAAAATAACAAAAGCTAAGATATACGGAAGAAGCACAGCACCTGGAACTAGAACACTCTACCCGGTTGACAAAATAAAGAGTTTGGTTACATATTTCAATCACCTGAGAGTGCAACAACTGTAATGACGTAAATATGACAACAAAAATAAAAAGAACAATCCAACCAATGAAATAGTATAAATATTTACAATACTTTATCTAAGAAATAGAGAACTATCCTGTAGAAGGTCGGAGCATACAAGGACAGAAATGTTATATGACAACAAAAATGAGGACAATACGAACAATAAAAATAGTGTAAATATTTCTCATACCACATCTTCGAAATATAGAAACATATGAAGGTATTTACTAAACCAAGGCACAGGGGGTCAACTTGACGAGGTTGGGCAAATGATTGAAGCAAATCACCAGAGCAGTACGTAAGTGAATCTAATGAACCCGACTCGAACTTGAACTTCGGACCGCTATACATTTTTCAACTGTGCCTCCTGTTCGTCAAAATTAATAAATAATTAAATGTTTCTTTTTACTACCCAACAATTCCTGAAAAGTTCGATAAAATCTAAAAATTAATCAATATTTAGCGATTAATTTTTGTTCTTTTCTTCAGCATTATGATCTGCAGTTGGATTCTCGTTCAGATTTAACAATCATAAATCTACGCCCTTGGAAAAATTTGGCAAAAACCAGTCTAGCTAAGAACTAATAAAATAGACAGGTCCGTGACAGAAGAGAAAATAAAGTTTACGGGAGAATTTATCACAAATGTAACATTTCAAGTAAGAACATGAAAACTAAAGGCATTCGTATGAATAAATTATCTTGTTTAGCCCAGGGTCGAGTTTGTCTAGACTAAATGGAAGGGGAATATATCTTATTTTAAACGTGTGTACAGGTGCTTCAGTCAACATTAAATGAAGCCATCACCAATAAAGTTACACTCAACACAGATATGCACATATCAATTACACTTCAAAGTCACAGACAACACATCCTTAATCCCACAGAATTCAAGAATGTAACGATTATAATTTCTTTTTCAGATTAAATGGCATACAGTGTTCTGGGGTTTAATGCTGCAGATGATTATTGCCATTTTTATAATCAAAACCAGGGAAGGATTTATGCT